>JAJEKB010000226.1:173304-195808 GCA_022393335.1 Macrotrachela quadricornifera | reverse complement strand
ATTTCATATTATAAACACGCGATTTCGACAAATATTTTTCGTTATATATAATTTCAAAAAAAAAACGTTAATTATGATTAATTTACTTCTGTGGAATTATGAATACTCTGATTCTCTTCAACTCTTATTGATATCATCATTTAAATGAACTTTTCTCTTTTAGATTAGACTATTTCGCTTGCCTTCTGGAGTGTTTACCTTAGTGTTTGTACTTTTTTTAAAAAAAGAAGAAAGGATATATTATTCTTGTTAGGACAGGTATTTGAAAAAAATTTTCTGTTTACAATTTTCTTATACAAATACATGAAAATAGATATTCGCAGCTTTTGAATAATTAATTTCTGTTTTGTATAATTTGAAAAATCTCAAATATTTTATTACATACAAGTAAAGTTTGAGGAGCACGTTGCATAAACATCACACTATAATCATTATATTCGATTAGACGATATACAGTTGGAATACGTTGATTCTTAAGGAAAAAAAACAAGAGATAAAAATAATTTATATGAAAAATAAAATTTTATACAAGATCAAATTGACCAGCTTTACGAATTGTACGTCGAGATAATTCAGTAAGAATATAAAATTCCCATACAGTTGGTGGATGTTGAATCTAAAAAAGAAAATTAATTTATTAAATAAGACAAAAAAAAAGATGCTGGAAATTACCTTGCAAGCATATGTTACTTTTGGATCTGATTCTAATCGAGCGGTAATAACATATCCATAGGCACCTTCTCCTAATTTTTTCCCAAATTCATATGTTGTTCCACCTTAAATTCAATAAATTCAATTTAAAACAAAAATTTTATTTAATTAACAAACCTAATTTAACTTTTTCAATTTTAGTTCCAATTTTATTTTTAGCTAATATTGATGGTAAATTTATTTTTTCAATAGAATAATTTTCCATTAATGCATAATTAATTCCTCGTTTTTCAAGTATTTGTCTTCGTATATGATCGTCAAATGGATCACGTTCATCAACAACAATACAAGAAACATTAAGAAAATTTTCATCTAATGTATCATTTATTGGTACACATGATTGACGACGAAGTACTTGATCAATTGTAAATATATTCATTAATGGTGGTACCATTGAACCACGTCGAATATTACTTGGAATACAACTAATACGTTCACCACCAATTAAACTTGTATTTGACATATCAAGCATTCTAAATATTAAAAAAATAAATAAATAAAACTTTTTTTTTTCTTTAGGAAACTTTTACCGTGAATATTCAAGTCGAACAGCTTCACGACATTCAGGTAATAATTGACAATCAGGATCATCATCTGTATCAAGACTATTTTGAACTTTCATTGGAGCTTGTATTGGTGATCGTTTAGTTTTTGGTTCAGTAGCCATCATTATTTCAAATGAACTACGTGTTTGTGTTTTTCGTTTTGTTACAGTTGCACGATTTTTTATATTTTTTGTTAGTTGTTCCTTTTCATATTCTAATTTTATAAAGAAATGTTTAAAATATAGATTATTAATATACTAATTATACATACCTTTTTTATCCCATTCTTGAAATCGAATTGCAAAAGCTCTAAATGATCAAAAAAAAGTAGGTTTCTTATTTAAACAAGAAATAAAAAATAAACAAACCGATAAGCTTTATCAATTTTATTACATGAATCTGGATCGGATACAAATTTTTTTGCTTCTTCATATATTCCCCATGCACCTGCCCAATTTAATTCATGTTCTTCAGTATATTCAGCCCAGTCAATCCATAAATGTGCATATTTAACACCTATATGTTTTTTGTAAAATAATGCATACCATAATCCTTTATCGACAGACATTTCGGGCTACAAAACCAAAAGATATATGAGTCATCTTCATATGGAAAACTTACAATTAAAAGACAAATTTCAGCAAAATCTTTATTATTAATTTGTTCAGGATCATTTTCAAATTTTTCAAGACATTTTATACATATTGGATAAAGAATTTGATTATTAGCTAATGTATTTTCACCATTATCATCATCATCTGGTAATATATCTTGTATAGCAGCCAAAAAACTTTAAAGAAAAAAAAAACCATTATTTTGAATTTTAATAAAGTTTACATACGGTAACCAAAGATCAGATACTTCATTTGAACCATTGTACAGCTTTAAACGTTTATCAAACTCATGTTGTAGTTCAGCAATAGTTGGTTTTGTCATGCTTAAAATAAAGACAGCGACTGTCTTTAAGATAGATAGATGTATACACACAAGAGAGATATTTTAATGAATCAATTCGATTACCGGTCTTTGTTCGTTTGTGACAAGTCAATGAATATTTATGGATATATGTTCGATAAGGAAGAAAATAAAAAAATATGATAAAATTTGAGAACTTTTAATTGTAATATAAAATTCTTGAAATTTACAATTTTTAAAAATAATAGATGGAGCTACTATGCAAAATGTATTTCATTCTCTTTCTTTTTCACATCTCAATAGAATATTATCCGTATTTGCTGTTATCCAGAATCAAAGAAGACATGCACAAAAATATGTATAAGTCGTCTGAGTTATTTTAGAATTACTGATGGTTATTTTTCCGACCGACTATTGAAATACTCTGTACATGTGGAATCTCGATTGTCGAGAATAAATTCTACTGGTATATTCATTAATCATCATATGTGACGATCTAAATATTACTACTAATCGAAATAATTAATATTGATAAGTAACTATTCTTCATTTATAGTTCATACTGCCCCACTATAGGAGCGGATAGATTTTCCATTTTCATCTTGAATCTATATGCAGAACTTCAACTAATAAGAACAAAAGAAGACCTTGCCGTGAGATTTGGTCAGATTTTGGAAGAAGACTGTCGATCATACGAAGCTGAAATATTTCTAAAGGATAGATAAATTAGGCTTAAAATCAATTACTTTTGTCAGATTGAAGAAAAGAATTGTCCTTTCCATCTAGGGATATTTGTCTATTTGGCAAAGTCATGAAATTACATCTAAACTGTATGTGTGAGTCATAGTTTATACTATTGTTTCGGATTGTTTTCTCTCATTGAATTTATATTTTAATATGTGAGAAATAAATGTCAAATAATAGCATAATTACGAAACTAAAAGTAATACGAAAAGTTCATTCACTATTGTAATTCGTGTTCCTTTTTAATTGACAATTCTGTTAACTACTGTAAAATCCTTCAATTGAATTGAACATAAAATCATCAAATTGATTCAAGTTCCATGCATGAAAAATGACATATACATTCTGATAATCAATGATTAGTGATTGAAGGGAGATGATTTTTGAAATTAATAATGGAGCGTATAACGAAGTAGTCAAGAACATGAGTTAACTTGTATTGTTTCAAATATCTTATTTCTAGATCACTTCTCTATCATTCGACGTCCAAAAGTACTTGAAAAGATTGATGATCAAAGTTAAGATGCTAATAGCTGAACAGACTGCTGTTTATTAGTTCGTACAATATCATTATCTCGTGTTTGAAGAATGGAGCGAAAAGGATTAGAATATTATCAAGTTTAATTCAACTCAATACAGTTGTTTTACATTTCTTGTTAAAGACTAGTTTAACAACGGATCAAGATAAGAATGAACTATGTGTTCCGACAAAAACTACTACGACTTCATATCGTACTCAAATATGCCGTAAAGTACGCCGTATATGAAATATTTTTCATGTACGTGCAAGAATTCAGAAAACTCTACTCATATCTTTACACGCTAAAATGAATTTTTTAAATATTTATTACTTATATACGTTTATCTAGCACAGAAAACTAGTCTAAGTAAATGTATTATCTTCTAAGTGTTTGCCATACTAATTTAATTAAATTAGTAAAATGAATTTAGTAGTTCTTGATTTATAGTGATGCATTGAGTAAAAATCACTAAGATAACTACTAGAGTATAACATAAATTATTTAAATTCATAAGTAACCATATATCAACTTAAAAGTTGATAATATTTCTAATGAAAAATGTTGAATTAATAGAGATACATCAAAGATTATATCGATTAATAATTGATTAAAACAAAATAGTTATTTTTCTAGCTTATTCAGAATTAAGTTTAATAGTAAGAAAAATAACAATTCTAGGAATGATACTCATACCTTTTCATTAATATAAAATTGTTAGTAGTTACCAGTGGTTTTTGTTGTAATAAATCTGATTTGAACTATATTATTCAATAAAATTGCATTCATATCTAAATAATGACTAGTTTATGTGATGTCACCTGTAATATTCTCAATGTCATGAACACATATATTGAAATTTCTAAATCAAATGAATTAATAAAAAATCAATATCTCCTCAGATTTCATTTTATTAATTAAATCTTCATTTCATATAAATTCACTTCTATATCATGAATATAAATAATCAGACAAATATTTTCAATTTAATATATTTAATACAAAGCTTTAAAACGTTTATATGCGGCACGCTCTAATGCTTCACGATGATCTGGATGAGCTATACTAATCAATGCTTTAGCTCTTTGTTGATAATTTTTACCAAATAAATTTACTATACCATATTCAGTTACTACATAATGAACATGAGCTCGAGTTGTGGTCACTCCAGCACCTTCTTTCAACTACAAAAACAAAAACGACAATCTTCTTCGATTTCATCAAATAATATAAAATCAAACCGTATTAACAATTCGTGAAATGCCTCTTGATGTTTGTGATGGTAAAACAATAATAGGTTTTCCATATTTACTTAAAGCAGCACCTCGCATAAAATCCATTTGTCCACCAACACCTGAATATTGCATTGTTCCTAATGAATCAGCACAAATCTGTCCAGTGAGATCAATTTCTAATGCAGAATTAATTGCACACATTCGTAAATTTCGACGAATTTCAGCTGGATCATTTGTTGATGAAACATCCAATGAAAGAATATTTGGATTATCATCAATAAAATTATATAATTTTTTTGTTCCCAATATAAATGTACATGTTGTTTTACCTGGATGAAGTTTTTTATATCGATTAGTAATAATACCCTTTTCTAATAATGGTAGAACACCGTCTGATAACATTTCTGTTGCTATACTCAGATCTTTATGGTTGTAGAGACACGATAAAATAGAATCTGGAATAGGGCCAATACCAATTTGAACTGAAAATATAAAAATAAAAAGAATTAACTCATGTGTAAGTCGATTAATTCTTTTAAATAATATTTATTATTAATATACATAGTAAGAACGATCTTAGAATATTTTTTGTCTTTTTATTCTATAAAAAAGTTTTACATATTATTTCATAAACAATATTTCACTCTCTATTAAAAGCCATACAATTTCTCATTTAACTTGTCTTTCAACTATACAGTATTTTTTGAAAAATTTATCTGTGATATTTGAGACTTGAAAATGTATTTGCTAATTAAATAGAACTTACGTGTACTTTGGTCTTCAATTAATTCAGCCACTTTTTCACCAATGGTTCTCTCTATTCGACTGATCTCATTAGAATAATTCAATTCAATTAATGGTTCATCATATTCAACATAAGCATCAATTTGATTCATATGTACAAACGTATCACCATGTACACGTGGCATATGTCGATTGATTTGAGCAAAAACTTTTTTAGCATTTCGTACAGCTGCATTTGTTACTTCAACTGAAATACCAAGTGAACAATAACCATGTTTATCTGGTGGTGAAACTTGAATAAATGCAACGTCGATTGGAAGAATATTTTCATCGAAAAGACGAGGCATTTCATTGAGAAATGCTGGTATATATGATGCAGCACCATTTGCAATTGATGAACGAACGAATGATGATGCAAAGAGACTATTCATAAAAAAACTGTCTTTTAATTCAGCATTAGTAAATGTATCATCAAGAGGATTAACACTTATAATTTCGACACGTCGAAGATCACCAGCACGATTAGCCAAAAGACGATTAAGATATCGTGGAGTACCACCACATCCTAATAGTAGTAAAAACAAATCAAGTCATTATACTTAATTTCTTATATATCAAAGTTTATTAAATAAAATGATCGAATGATAGACTCTCATGGGACTGTTAAGATCATCTCTATTCATCTAGATATCTTTAATTTAGTTCAAACTGAAAAAAATATCTATCATGTGATCAATATGTAAGATTATTTTTTATTACCAATGGCTATATATATTTCAATAATAGTTTAATTTTTCTTTTACTAATTTATCTATTTAATCAAAAACTATCCAACATATATATATACCTCGAATTGTGAACAGTAAGAAAAGTTATTAGAAATATTTTCTATTTTACATCAATCAATTGATTCTATCACGGTAAGTTTGAACCGGTAACTTTTCGTATTATCTAATATTATTAACTATGAAAAAAAAAACTTGTAACTATTTCTTTTCTTAAATATTCCATTTACTTACCATGCACAAAAACACGTGCGCCAGAATTGATAAGAGATAAAGCTTGATCAATAATCATCTTTGCCATTGTTTTATATATCTATCACTCAAGGACAAAAAACTATTCAGTTATTGATTTTTTTTTCTTTTATCTAGGAATGTATGTTTAAACGAAAATCATCAGACATTATTTTATCTTAACACTTCGTAGACTATTATTAATGCTCTGACCTTGTCTAAAAAGTCGCGTATATCAAACTTGATGCTCTCTAAAACATATCAAAAGAGCTATTTTGGTTTTTTTTTCTTCCTTTTTTCTATTTGTCTCTTTCCTATTTTTTTTTATATTCTTCTCACTTTACATACGCATTACGTTACATATAGTTCGTCTTCCTCTTTACTTTTATCGTTCGTTTTTTTTTCGTATGTACCTACACATTTATTCTAGGCAATATGATAAGAATTCGAACGAACAAAAAATTATCAATCGAGATGCTTTTTCTTTTCTTTTTTTTCAAATGTCAATTACTTCAATCAATATTAAAAGAATTCTTTCATCACAGTATATAATATATTTTCAAATTTAACCAAAACAAAAAAAAAACAGAAATAATAAACATTTATGCACACTTAAAGAAGAAAACATGTCCTTTTCTATTCTCCACCTTCTTGTCCATGATACGATGATGATGATGATGATGACGATATACTATTATGTATTGATGCTGCATTATTACCAACAGCAGCAACTGCTGCTGCTGCAGCTGCAGCAGCAAAAAATGAATTTGGATGCATCGATGGACATGGTGGATAAGTTGATGAATGAGATGTTGGTGGTGGACAATAAGCTGATGTAACTGCCATTTCATCATAAAGATCTTAAAAAAAAATATTCAAAATAAAATGATCTATTAGTAACATACTTGGTTGAAATCCATATGATGTTCGACTTGGATCGAATGTATGATAAGGATTCGTAGTCATTAAATCATTATAATCCGATCCCATTACTATAGATAAAAGAAAAATAAACATATGGAATTTTTTTGAGATAATATATTTTCATGCACATTCACGACTTTTTTGTTTAAAAGAAGCATATGATTTATTGAACGAACTATAATATATTTTTGACGCTTTCCTTCATATTAAATTAAATAACTAAATTCAACATTATACGAATACAAAAAAAGATGATATATACTGCATGTTTACTCCCATTACTATTTGAGAATCAAACTGATTTTCCTCGATTCCAATCGTATAGAAAACACGAAAAAAAATATTATTTGCAGATATACTTAAATAATAGAATGGTTTAAAATGTAGATTATAAATCAAAATTGAAGATCGATTTTTTTTAATAATAGATTTACTTCTCAATAAAATACATCCGATATTTAAATATTTATACTATTTGATTTTCTTTATCTATCTGTAAACAAAAATCATGCATATCATGCTAAATCTTCATTCCATATTTTTTTTTCATTATTTTACAACGAACCTTTTTGTGTAATCGCTATACAAAAATTAATTAATTTAAATTAGCAGAAGAGTTTTTTTTTTCTTTTTTAAATCTTACCAGCTCGATTTGATTGATCAATCATTGGTTGTACAATTCTTCTACGAGCATTAATAAACCTTAAAACAAAGAAAAAAAATGATATTTTACTGGGAATAGCTAAAACAGCTGCATTTATTTCTTTTATCATAATTCGTCAAACAGACGTTTCTACCTGTCAACACTATGTTTACAACATAGAAGAACAAAAAAATGATTAATGACTCTAAGCATCATCTCCTTATAAAAGAAGAACAATCCTAATGACCGTTGTGTGTGTGTGTGTGTGTATATAGATCAACCACAGCTGCATGATTGAAAAAAAAATTTCCGCAGCGTTAACTGTTTTTAACACGGTTCGTCACGAACAATTGATGAGATGGAACGTAACTGTGTGAATTGATTAACCCAAACGATTACGACACTTCGAGCTCATAATAGGAAAAGTTAAAGATTATTCGAGCAAAATATAAAAACGTACCAATTGTTAACTTGTAATATATTAAGATTAGTTTCTCTAGCTAAAGTTTTTTTTTGTTCTTCAGATGGATATGGATGCTTAAAAAACAGAAAAAAAATTAATATGAATAATGCTTTTTTTATATCAATATTAAAATCTTACATTTAAATGTTGAAATAACCATGCACGCATTAATGAAGTAGCTGCTTTGGGAAAAATGCCTCGTTTTTTTTGACGACGTTTATTATTATCATCATTTTCTTCATAATAATCACCTTCAATTGAACTTTCAAAATTTTCACTACTTTTATCTGTTTCATCAATTGATTGATGAGAATATTGAATTGTTGATGATGGCATATAATTATTTGTTTGTTGAATAGATAAAAATTGTTGTTGATGTTGAATTGGACTACGAGATTCTGATGAATCAGAATTTGATTTTAATGTTTGATTATGATCATTTGTTGATGTTTGAGACAATGAACGCACCTGATTAAAATAGATAGATTAGATATTTTTTTTGATTAACATCTTTCTTATTTTTTAAAAGTCATCGAACCGCAACTATATATATAATTTAATCGAATCTATATTAAGATAGTTTATCATATATTCACATCGATAATGATTGTCACAAACAAACGAAGGTCGCGACACACTTTTGTGATTATTATAATAAAAGAAAACAAAAGTTTTCAATTATATGACAACGAGTGTACAATCGAAGCATGAGTAAATGAGTATATTCTTTTATAGTAGATAATCAAGAGGCTACTTAAGATTTATTTGAATATCTAGTAATGAATAACATAGATTAAAAGACTAAATTTGTTGCTATTATTTTTATATATCCTATCTATTAATAATGAAAACTCGAAAGTGATAGGATGATTATATATAGAGAAAAAAAGTTATTGAAAAAAAATGCATTATTACCGGTTTTATATCTTGTTCATAATCATGATTACTCATTTCACTTTGTTCATCTTCAGATTTTGAAAAACTTAAATCTCGATCATCCATAATAATATCCCTTTAATAGAAAAAAAACAAGTTAATAAATTATTTTTTTTATCAGCTTACATAGGCATTTTTCCTTTTAATAAATGAATATAACGTTGACAAAAATTATCGCATAATTCATGGACTTTTTCCAATTCAAGTAAATGAAATCTTAAAATTTGTATTGCTTGTATCATCTAAATAGAACAAAAAATGAATTAGAATTATTTTTCATATATTTTATTTGAATAAATCATATATACAAGATTATCAATTTCTGTATTTGATGAATGACATGGTAAATGTTCTTTTGCTAACTATTTAAAAAAGAAAAAAAAAATAATTAAATATTAAAAATATTTAAATCTTACTTGTTTTGTAAATTCAACAACATCTTCATTAAATGATGTAAGTGAACAAGCATAATTTGGATTATTTGCATCACGTGGTGAATTTGTTGCTAATTCACATTTATCAAATATAATAGCAAGTAAAGGAAAAAGTGGATGACTAAAAGAAGAAGAAAAAAAAAAAAGAAAATATATGAAAAATTTTTATTTTATTTTTTAATACTTATATATAAGATCTTTATCAAGTTTATTTAAATCCGTATTATTTGTTGTTGGTTGTAACAATGATGATTGTGAAGGATGATATTGTTGATAATAAAAATTTGTTGTATTTGTCGTCATTATATTATCAAAAGAAGACATATGACAATTATATCTATAATAAAAGACAAAAAAAAAAAACCAAAATTTAATTTATCTTGACATATGCACACGTGAAATTTAGTTCTCTCTAAATATAGGGTTATTTCAACGAAGTTATATGTGTAAATGTAGTACACGCCTGGCGCATATCATCTACGAACGTCAATTATATTCATCAATCATAATGTGAGCTCGTCATACATGCATACTTTGGGTAAAGAAAGAATTAGCGTCTCGAATAGAGAGCGCGTCTTTTACCCCTTCTCATTTAGGTTATCTTTTGTTTATCGTTTTTTTTTTTCTTCTCTCTATCAAAAAAATAGAATATATAAAGAGAGAGATGCAGTGATATTGGTTGTTCTATATGTTGATACTCGTCGTTGATTGGAAGATATCTTTTATTGTATGTTGATGGAGTAGCTAATTTCTTTTTTTTTCTCTTTTTTTTATTCTTTTCTTCTCCTGCTGTGTATCATCTTCTCGCATTGTTGAGACAATCTTTTCCGGTTATGAGAAAAACAAAATGTTCTTAACATATGTATGGAAATAAACAAAAAAAAAAAAAAGAAGAGAGAAGATGAGAATATCTTTTTTTTATGATAAAATCAATTTTATTGTTGAAAAGTGGAATAATTCTTTCGAGATTCTAATGATAGATTAATTTAGAAAAATTAGTTGTTAATTATCGAATAAATTTCATGAAGATTTATTTATAATATAACACAAAAGGAAATCTATTACGTCTATTGAAACAAATTTTATACGAACATAAATGTTTTCTTTTTTTTGTATTGAATTCATATTATATCATTTTGTTTAATGACTATAATAATTTGAAGAATCTATTGTTATATTTTCTAGTGTTCATTTTGTCTTAACACTTGAATATGTAAAAAAATATAATTAATCATTTTTAGTTATATCTTTTATTACTGATGTATACTATATAATAACATGTGAGAGGCGTTTGTATTTCTCAAATATTATTATCGTTGATTTAGGATGACCCTGTGCGTTCTTCATCGATTATTGGCAATTAAAGATAGCAGTTTTTAAGACAGTTCTTTTGTAACCGTTGACATGAATTATATTCCATATCAATACTCTAGTTCGTCGCATTTGTATCATATTAATACGTCAGATTTATCAGAAGTGTTGAAAAGAGGAGTATTAACTCAAAGTGTTTGTGCGTATTTCTTTGTATGGTTAAAGAAATTGTTTGTGTTCTATACTCAGAGTATGGAAATGAATTGTAACTTCTGTATACAATTTTAAGAAATATTATCATCGCTTAATATTTAGTTGAAATATGGAATAATTACCTTAAAGAATAACATATATACGAGGTATAAATATTAGTGTTTATTAACAAACCATTTTTTATTAGTTTAAATGAGAATTTTGAACGAATGTACAAGAAATATTAAATTCAGATTAAAGAGAAACAAGTTTTGGAATTGTAACAAACAAATAAAAATATAGTTGATTGACAAGGATAAAATAGAACATGCAATTGTTCTATATTACCTATATATAATCAAACGAATATGATCAAAGAAAGCCGACAACACGCGACATCTTATCATTTTATCACATTCGATCCTGTAAATTCAAAAATTACATATTGAAAAAAACTAAAATAGTTTATATAAAAATCAATAAAAGTGAATGTTGATTTTATTTTATTTATTTAACATATCAATAGTAACGTTGACAACAGAATAATTAATGACCTACTAGATGAATATAATATAATTTCGTTTATGTACATATTTCAATAGTATGCTTCATCTATAATTATATTTTTCTATGGAAGTAAAGAAAGGATAATGAAAATTTTGTTTTTTTATTTTCTCATAATTATTTTATCTATTTAGACAATAGGAAAATTTGCAACACCTCAATCACCATGGCGTTGGGATGATCAAACAAATACATTAGTTCATGATCGAGATGTAACTGCTGAAAAAGCTGATATTAATGCTGAAACTGCATCAGAAAAAATTGATCTTTGGAATTTACCACCAGGAAAACGTTCACTTGCTTATGAAAAATATCCATTAGAAATATCAAAAGATAAAAAATTTGTATCAATTGAAGATATTATTCGTAAGTTGAATAAATAATATGAATTTATGTAATATTTATTTTTTTTTTCAATTAAAAGATATTGCATTAAATATGGTTAGTGATACATATTTTGTTCCAGAACGATTTGCTGATTTTGTTAAGTATGTTTAATATAAATTATTAAATAAAAAAAAAATATGCTAAATTGTACTTTAATATAAAATATAAAAAAAGGCGACCGGAACTTGAAGATTTTTTTCTTCATTTAATCAATTATTTTTATTGGTATTTTGAATATGTTGATTCTCAAATAATAACAAATCCACTTTGTGTGTATGTATATTATATAAATATATAATAATTAATTGAAAATTTTTCCTATGAAAAATTTTAGAGAATTCAATCATGAAGAAAAAGCTCAAATAGTTAATGCTAAAAGTCAAATGAATACAGCTCTTTTATTTGTTGCACAAAAATATAGTAATATTGTTCTTGGTACTGGTCTTAAACAATTTCATCATTTCTATTGGATTGAAGGAAATGATGGTGATCCATTAACAAAAAAAACGAGAAATTATTCCTTATAGTGGTCGTGTATCACGTACATTAATTGATCGTGGTTATGCAGAAGTAAAAAAATTTCAAAATACATAAATAAATAAATTATTTTTTGTTTTTAAAATTAGTTATTAATGATTTTTTCTACATTTGTTGTATGGATTACATTTGAAAGAAAACATTTTGAAACAATTCGAACAGAAATTGGAAGGTAAGAGAAGAAAAACTTATTTAAAAAAAAATTTGTTTATGGATTACTTTATAGAATTATTCGTACAAATGCTTTTCCTAATCCAACTTATTCTAGTATGAATTTTTTTTCAAAAATATTTATTTCTTCTGTATTTTTTTTATTATCTAGCAAGTCATATTCGAACTCGATCAGCACGAAAACCAACAAATGATTTAACTACAACTGGACATAATGAAAATCCATCGAATAATATGACAATAATATCAGAACGAAAAACAACTGGTACAAGTCGTAAAAGTGCTCGATCACAAAGAACAATAGCAACATCATCAACTGATATGAGTAATACTTCAAGTAAATTAAATTAATTTTTTATTGAATAATAATAATAATCATAAAATATTTAAATAGATTCTAGTAATAAAAGTGGAACAAAACGACAACCATTTCAACGATTATTAACGTTAGTTGAATCTATTTATTTTTATTTAATATAAATGAATAAAACAAATGATTTTGATTTAGACAACGATCGCCTGTTGTAGTTACTCTACTTCCAACAGCACGCGATCAAAGTGCATGGTTATTCTCACGACGTAATGGTAGAGATGATCAGTACGTTTAATTATTATATTTGAATTTAAAAGAAAAAAAAAACAGATGATAATATAGACTTTTGTTATAAATTAATATTATCGTTTTTTTTTAATAGACCTGAAAAAAATCTTAAAATTGTACCTGAAAATGAATTTATAATTCGACATGAGTAAGTTGGTTTTATTTATTTTGTTCAATATTTTTATTTATGTTTAGAATTGGTGTACTTGGTCAACCAATTGATACGTTAACATTGATTGTAAGTGGAGATACACCAGTCGCAAATACATCTGCTTCTCAAGTACCTAATGTTGATATAAAGTAAAAGAAAAATAAAAAAAAGTTTTTAAAAAAAAAACTAATGATTCATTTTTCTTTTCTTTATTTTTTTAGTCGACGAAGTAGTGATATGGATAGTGGTATGTTAGTTTATATTTGAGTTATTGTTTATTAAATTTTTCTTTTTTTTTTTTTTGTAATTTAATATTCATTCTAGGAACTTGAGAAACAATAACAAGAACAACATTACAAATGCCATAAAATCATGAAAAAAATAAGTTTTTATGGTTTTTATATAAATTATTATTTTTCTTTTTTTGCAATAAAATATGAATATTCAATGATTTTATTTTTTAATATATAGAAA
Source organism: Macrotrachela quadricornifera (assembly GCA_022393335.1). Classification (NCBI taxonomy): domain Eukaryota; kingdom Metazoa; phylum Rotifera; class Eurotatoria; order Philodinida; family Philodinidae; genus Macrotrachela; species Macrotrachela quadricornifera. Next base: position 181,592 of record JAJEKB010000226.1, on the reverse strand, counting down.
TAATTAATAAAAGAGAACAATGATTAAAAATAGTAATTATTTAAAATGATTTGATCTATGTCGATACAAAAGAAAAAAAAAAGTTATCATTAGCAAATGAATTTTTCTGAAGGAAATCATTAAATATTTGATGATAATTTTTTTTTTAGTCACCATATGCACGTCTATTTTAATGAAATCTATAATAAATATAAATATATCACAGCTTATAGATGATAATTTAACATATCCATACAATGAATTGGAATAGTAATTAGCAAAAAAATACCTAAGTTTACTCAGTTTTATTTTATCTGATTGTTTATAACATTGAATGTGAATAACTATGTTTGACAAAATTGAATAATTTAAAATAAACTTCTCGAAGATTTTTATAGAAATATGAAACTTTGAACTATTAGATTTACGTGTCATATATGAATCATAATAAGTCTTTTTTTTACAACAGAAAAGAAATGATACGTGGCAAAGATTAATGAGCTGTATTTTTGCTAAGAACTAAAGTATGCTTGAATTTATATAATACAAAATAATTTGTTCTTTGTCAATTAAGTTTAATAAATATAAATTATATTTATAACTACTTATTTACAAGAAAAACGTACTATTTTTATTGATTTAATATAATTTTTGTTTTTTTTCTGTCATTACTATAGGGCACATGTTGGTAAATTCTTTAATTATTTTTAATAATAGTTCTTTTTATTTCTTAGTAATTTTGATTTCCGCTTAAAAAATTTTGTTTCCTGTATTGTATACAATGGCATAGTTAATGACGTCAATCAACAATTGCAATTAACGTTCTTTTATGACTCATAGAAAGTATATGACTTTCTTTCTCTTATCTTTTATTATTTTAGTGAAAAAAAATGAATATCTTCTACAATATTCTCGTATATATTTACCTTTATATGTGTCATATATCAACCGAAACAATACTACTTTGTACCCAAGCACTTATTCGATGTGTACTCAATAATCTAGTTATTAGAATGTTTGCTTTGTATATGTTATTCTTTTGCTGATAAAGAAAGAAAAATGATACCATATCTTTATCAGAAGACATACATGATGAGATATTTGTTGATGCACTGAAATATGCTGTACAATCAATTGTTGATCTAAGTTGAAAAGAACATATAGAATTCTTCTATAACAAAAGTAATAAAAGTATTTTTTGTTGTCTGCTGAACCAGTCCATGGAAGCACCTGAAGCAAACACGTGACCTCACTGTCTGATTCATTCAATTTGGAAAGTGGCGGCGTCTTTTTTTTTTTTTCTTTTTTCTTTCTTTATTTAATAACATTAGATGACTAAGATATGTAGTAAGCTTGAACAAATAGAAAATTCATTGAGTAAAACAATTTTTTTCAATACATTATTGCTTTTTTTTCATGCTATACTTGTGCACCTCGAGCCATTTTATCTTTCCTTGGTTAAAGAATAATGCATGAAGAAAATGTTTTTTTCCATCTCTCGTCAAATATTAACATGCTGATGTTGTAGTGGTTCTTCGAGTACATCTGCCGTAAAACAGGGCATGAAAGAGAGAGAAATATAGAAAAAAAAATAGAGAAAATAAGAGAAAAAGAGAGGCGAGCCATATAAATGACGAGTGATTTGCCTCTTATTTCTTTTTCTATTTTCATCGTCGTCGATACAGGTTTGTTGGAAAGAAATGTGGATAAGTATTTCTTATTCATCTATTTTTAGATTTCAAATCTTTTCTTTAATAAATCAAATCTAAAATGGGTAACAAATCAAGCACAGTTGATCCGTAATTTATATTTTTTTTTATTATCTATTATAATCTATCTTATTTAATATTATTTTTAGTACAATTCTTACACCAAAAGCTATTCAAATGCTTAAAGCTAACACCAATTTTACCGAAGAACAAATTCGTGAATGGCATGCTGGTTTCTTACGTGATTGGTAAATTTAAAAATATATATTTTTTCTTTTAAAAAAATGAAATTTTTAGTCCTAATGGAAAACTTTCAAAAGATCGATTTGTTACAGTTTATGAACAATTTTATCCAGGTTGTAAAGCCAAAGACTTTTGCAAATATGCTTTTGCTACATTTGATCGGGATAATAATGGAACAAGTAAGATTAATTTTCAAAAAAAAAATTATTTTATTAAATCTTTTTTTTTCATAGTCGATTTCACTGAATTTATGCTTGCAATTGCAATGACACAATCAGGTGATCTTGATGAACGTCTTGCTTTAGCATTTGATATGTATGATTATAATAATACTGGAACAAGTAAATTGAAAATTTATAAATTTAGTTTTTTTAAAATAATTTTTATTTTATTATTTATTTAGTCGATGCAGGTGAATTAGCTAAGGTTATTTCTGTAAGTTAATTAATTGAATTTGATTTAATAATGAAAAAAAAATTCTATTTTTTTTCTCTATTAATTAGGCTATGTATGATCTTATTGGTGAAACTGACCGTAAAGGTAAAATGTTTTGAATATTTTTAAATAAAAAAAAAAAAACCAATTCTATTTATAGGTGATCGTGATCCAAAACATCGTGCTGAAGAAATTATCCGCATTTGTGATGTTAGTGGTAACAAAAAATTGACAAAGGAAGAAGTAAATTAAATAAAAATAAAACTAATAACATTTTTTTATCAATAATTATTATTTTTTTTTAATCTCTAGTTTGTTGCCGGATGCAAAAATGATCCAGTAAGTTATTTTAGTAAATAAAAACAAATATATATATATTAATTTTCTAGGTCATCCGTCGTTTACTTGTTCCCAATGCCTGAATGACCATGACTAAGTCACTTAAATATATCAAAAACTTTTTCTTTTTTTTTTTTTGAATTTTAACTTACGCATATTTCCATTGTGTTGTGATCATTTTATTTCATTTCACAAGAAAAAACTTTTTTTCTCACTATTCTATCTGTAGTATGTATGATCAAGCGTATTATTTTTATCGTATATGTTCACTCTATAAAATAGAAGTAACAAAAACCATAACAACATTTGTAATTTTTGTGCTTTATTTGTTAAATATATGTGAGCATAAGACAAATAATATTATATTATATTCACCATAGTTTTATTCTTGGTGAAATGTATCGAAGTAAATTTTACTATTTACTATTCGACCTTATCGTACGAAAAAAAAACTTTTCATGAGTAGAATGAAAAAAAAAAGTGTTTTTACCATCACATACATTCATCAAGTATCAATTGAAGTTTGATTTGAATCAGAAAGAAAAAAGTAAATTGATTTACTTCGATGTGTATTCAAACATAATGCCATGTATGTGAAAAGAACAGTTCATATGTATATTTTTTTTTACTAAATATTATTATTACAAATGATGGTGTAATTATTTTGTTAACTGAACGTTTAATTCTATTATTGATAATGAAATATGATAATCCACAAAATAAAAGAGACATTTTATTCAAATAAATGTATTTCTATCATGTCTATCTATGTAAGAAAAAATGTTTATATTGAAGCATATGGTGTTTTTTCTCAAGAAGTAACATTCATAGTTTTATTGTTCTTCTTTCTAAAAAAAAAAAGTCTTTTATTTTTATAAAAGAGAAGTTGATTGAATATCGATGATTGAAATATGAGTTATAGAATTATAGTCGATACATTAAATTCAATACACATTATTAATGCATTTCTAAAATGAATTATTGAGTGAATCTGTCACGGAATAGACAACACGTATTTCTTTTTAATTAATCAGTTTAAGAGTAAAAGAAAAACATTCAATAAAAGTGTATGAAAGGAAATAATTAAATCAAATCTATTCAAGAGACTATTCTTTCAAATATGAGAGGCTAATATGAGCATTGTTATTACTTTTGATGAATATTTTATGAATACTAATATCTATACCATGTTGTTATTTTTGGATTTTATCGTTATTCAAAAGTAAGTATCAATTATTTTCTATTGAATGATAAAAATTATCAAACATCTGTGTATATCTTTTCCAAAAAAGAAAAGAGTTTTGTTTAAATTCATCATCATATCAGATGAATCATTTTTGACTTTGGCAGTTATATAGACTTTTCTATGAAAATTGATAGTAACTCTCGATATAGGTTAACGTTTAGTTTTGGAAAAAAAAATTAAGGAAATTCTGGTAGATAGCTCTTGTTTATTAATTAAGTCTGATAAATGTAATGCCTGTCAATATCAATATTCTTTCTTTTCACAATATGATTTATAAAACAATCTATTTTCTTTAGTAATAAAAATATGTTTATATTGAAAGATCTTCATAGAATAAAATAGAGAAGACGTAAAGTATTGTCTTATAGAGAGAGAAGTTTACTTAATGGATAAAAATCTAAAAAAAAAGTATTCAAAAAATTATAAAACATCCATATCATGTTTAGAAGTTAAATAGATCTCGTATATCACTTTTAATAATAATTATATCATATTTTTTCATCGATAATTAAAAATAACCTATAAAATATCGAGAAGAAATCTGTATTTTTTGAATGACTATGCGTGCTTTTGGTCGATAACATCTATCACTCCTCAATTAATTGTATCTTTGACGAATGATATATAGACAGTAAGTTACACGAGAGGTTATAGTGACTCATGGCATTAATTTTTTTATTGATGCTAATGTGCTGCATGTACATAAACAAAAATATCTTCACAACTGAATGTATATCTAAAAATAGAAATAGCCAATTGTTTAGTTAATAAATACACACTTTGTCATTTGTCAGCAAAGTAATCAAGTTGATACAATAATAGGTTATAAAGGCTTATACTATATTTATACAGGATGTGATGCTATCAATCCTTCAGAAAACGTAATATTAGTGTACGATACATTAACTCTATTCAATTCAAAGTGTTTTAATCGTTAATAGGACACTTATTATAAAAGAACTTTATTTCTGATTATTTTTAATTGATAACTCGTATAAACTAATGATTTAGTATGTCGTAATCTGAAAAATCTTGTAGTAACTATTTTACAATAGTATTATTTTTACTTAATAGTTCTTTTGTTGTCATAAAGTCGAATGAAAAGATATTTATCTAACAAACTTGAATCTATTTCTTCACTATAACTAAATATTTATCAGTAATATTGACATTGAAATTTTGAATCGATATCTTTATGATCATTCATATATAATTGCTTCTTGACAAAGAGTAATATTTTCATTCTTTTGTAACTCTGACATTTTTGCTGATTTAAATAACTAATTTAAATAAGATTAATTAATTCTATAAAGTACTTGGATTAAATTACACATAAATGAAACGAAGTTAGCATTAATTATGCTAAAATTATTTTGCCCGAAAACATTTTACACTTATCTATTAATATCATTATGGGATCAGGAACTGCCAAAGTTTGAACCAATACCGTACAAAATATTCTTTAATACTAAAAGTCAATCGTACGTCGGTCATTCTTGTTTTGCTAATAGCAATCAATATAGTTCATAGGAGCTTACAATTTAACTTTGGAGAAAGTATTTTATTTAGTCTGCTTCATTCAAGCATGAATTACAATTAAGAACATTGATTATAATTTTTCTGTTATGTTTTTAATTTGATGTGAAATTATTTATCAATTGCTCGTCAATACAAAACGTATGATAGGACTAAAATTTCAAATGTTGTATTCTTTGAAGTTTGATTTTTAAGTTTAGTATCGAAGAATTGTTTCACTAGATTCTTCTTATTATTTCTATATTTTGCTATTTGCATATACCATCGTTCTAATATCTACGATTATATTGTATTTTTTTGTCGTTCACAAGGTATACCTATACACTATTAAAAGTAGAAGATTCGAGATAATTGAGTATATATCAACAAAAATAATTTGCTTGCGTCATCAGGATTACTAACTACAGGTTTGTATATTTAAATAATTGTTTTGTATGAGTCATTCATCTATAAATTACACATCAAACCAAGCGATGCTTTTTCGTATATATATATATTCATAATTTTCATATTATTGATAACAATAAATACAATACACAAATGTTGCTTAAAATCTTCGTATTACTTTGTTTTATATCCATAAGTAGTGGTGACACAAAGTGTCAAACAACAGGATGGTGGGTTTTGCAAGCATTTTCAAAATCTATTTTACAATCATTTCTTGACAATTCAAAAGAAAAACTTACATTTAATTCATCAAATCCATTGGCTAAGTATATGACAAATGATCAACATCCTGTTTATTTTGAATTTAATCATCCAAATCAATGTCAACAAAGTTCATTACCACCATTGATAGCAAATATAACAGAACAAACATTTGCTGAATTTAAATTAGAAATACCTTATTTAATTCGAAATAATAAAAATGTTATGTTTAAACCACTTATTTATCAAAATAATTTAATCGATGTCTCAGCTGCATATCTTGTCTATGGTCTTCCAGTGTCATTTGTAAGTTAATCATTATTTTATATTATTATTATTAAATATAAAAAAAAAATTATAGGCTATTATGAACGCTGACTTTAACAAGAATACATATTCGATATTAAATGAAAAAGGATCAGTACAAGTTTCATTTGAACCTTTAATATCAACTATGATATCAGTTGATTCACCAGCTGCAGCTAATTTTTCATCATTTATAGATGCAAATGTTTCACCATGGCTTGCATTTCCACCGTTGTCTATTTTCCATAAGAAAAATTGTGCTTCAAATGTGCACGATTTTGCTCAAACAGGTCGTATTCGACCAGTAAAGATGACATTAAAAGTAGTCAATGATACACTAGGGAAAATACCGCCTGGAAATTATACAAATGCAGGAAATCAACCATTAGGTGCTTGGCAAATTGATGTACATTCAACAATTACTGCGCCATATAAATGTCCATAAATATTTTTTGTTATTTGATAAAATAAGATAAATGAAAAATATTTCATTCAGTTAATATATTCATAACATAGTTTAGAATTTTTAATGATTAATCGTTTATAGTTATCAAAAGATTCGACTGAATATCATTAAAAAAAAATATTTTCGAATGGCAATTATTATATTTTGTCTACGATGGCCACATCTATTTTAATCATCAATCTGACAGCATAAGAAAAAATAGTCGAAAAACTAATAAAGTAATTAGTCAAATGTCTTTATAATATATTCAAATCCAATCTGTCAAATATGTAAAAATACAATCCTGAATTATTCACTATATCTCAGAATAATTCTTTAACTTCATACTATGAATAAATGAAAATGTCTACAATAGTCAAAACGGGTATTGCTTGTTAATTGTCCTTCATGTGACATTCAATAACAACTAACAACATTGAATAAAATAAATCTTATAAACCACATAACATAACTAATGCACAATTAATAATATCGATTGACTCAAATTCTAATAAATCTTAATGAATCATATGAATTTATTAAGATTTAGAACATATACACTATAGCTTTCATAATTCTTAATTATATTTCATTTCTATTGACGACAACATCATTATTTTTTTTTCTTTCCAAAAGAAAAATATTTCTTGCATGTTAATAAAATCTATATTTCATGTTAAATAAATCATCAAATATAATTATAAACAATTTATTATTATTACTATTTTTTTTTTGCTGTATTATTTTATCTTACAATCATCAATATGAAAATAAATTTATGTGAAAATTTATTACGTCGATCTGTTGAAAATCATATTTTAACATATAGACATAATAAACGAGAAGATGAAATGCTTAAAGAAAAATTTTTATTTTATCAACGACAAATTCGTCTTATTGATCATAATATATATATGGCTGAACGTCGTTTTGAACAACATGCAAAAAATGAATTTGGTTTAGCCATATCATATAAACGTAAACCATTAGAACCATCAAAAAATCATCGATTTTATTATACATCAACAAATAAAAATTGGACTATGAAAGAATATTCAGTTGAACCATTACATGATGTACTTCAACATAAAGATTTATATGAATATGCATTTGAACGTCGTTCTCAACAATATATTGAAGAATTAAAACATAAAAAACGTTTACAAAATTTACGTAAAGAACATTTTATGGATAAAACAGAATCATTAATTCGTGATGATTATCAAAGAACAAATGATTGGCCTTTATCAGATCACGCTCGAATTAAATTACCATTAATTCAACATTCAAAATCTAATCGATTACCTAAAATAAATTTTTCTATTGATATATAAAAATAAATTTGACATCTAGATTTTTATTTTTAATAATGTATCACAAAAGGTATACGCAGCAAAAAAAA
>JAJEKB010000226.1:79979-113304 GCA_022393335.1 Macrotrachela quadricornifera | reverse complement strand
CATTACTTGATAAAATATTCGATTATCATTTTTCATCAAGTAATTCATTAACTGATCCATCATTACTTTCCTATACTGATTTTGATAATCATCTATATGATCAACTTGTTAAAAGAGATAATAAAAATAGAATGAGCGGGTAAATAAATAGATTTTTTTTTCATAATCAAAAATAAATGTTTTATTTTAATTTAGATATGGATTTGGTGTGCCAACATCACGTGCTTATTGTGAATATTTAAATGGTTCATTAACAATTGAAACAATGTATGGTATTGGTAGTGATGTTTATGTACGTGTTGGACTTTTAACATCAGAAGATCGTATTGTACGTTTATAAATGACAAAAAAAGATACTTTGTTTTCTTTCTTCTTTTCTTTCGTTTTTTACTCGGGGTAGAGCAAATACTGATATTGATGTGAGAAGATCTCGCTATGTGTATAATTATGTGTGTGTGTATGTGTGGTTTTTTTCTTTTTTTTTCTGTTATTTACATGTGTGATTATATTTAGTCTCAAAACTAGATGAACTAAACACTTCATGAATCTCCTTTTCTTTTTTTCTTTTTTGTTTTACTTGCTTTCTGTCTTTTTTCATTCGTTTATGTTATGAACAATGCCATAGTATTGTATATAAATAACATCAAAGTCATAAACAAAATTCACTATACAAGCATTTAAGTTTGTCTTTTTTGTTTTATAATTAGTGTTGCATATTAAATTCTTTTTTTCTCTTGTTCAAATTTATATATGTATAAGAAGAATAAAAAAGAGATATACATGGAACACAATATTTAAAAAATCACAAATTATTTTATAATCAAAAACATCAATTTTATATTTTAATTTTTCGTTTAATTTGCTAAAATTTTAAACACATTTAATCTATGGTTCAATTACGCTTTTTCTAATAGCGGCGAATTTCTAAATTAATAATGTATTGATTTTAAATCGATAAAAATAAGATTATTTTGGGTCCGAAGAGACCTACAGCGCTATTTTACATTTTTATTTCTAACTACAGATCTATCCTTTTCGGAACCATCTCTTCGCTATTAAAGGTGCACAAGAGCCATATGCAATTTTGTACAAAAGACTTCTCAGTAAAAAAAACTGAAATGTAGGTCTACTGTTTATGGTCTATCGATACAGTAGAAATGATTATTCCTGTTAAATTATTTTGATACATATAATAACAAACGAAGAGAATTTTCTGCTATTTTTTCTATTATTTATTATGATGATTTTTTAGCTCAGCAAATTTATTGATCGTTTTCTAATTCTAAAAGGTTATTTAAATATTTATCAAACTATTTTGTGAATATATTGTAAATTGAATTTGATCCTTCATTATTCTTTTATTTAATCTTGACAATCATGATAGTATTCTCTTAATCAATATAAAAAAAACTATTACGAACAACCACTGATACTAGACCGTTTTTATTAATATAATGTTTCAAATGACCATGAAAATCAACATTTTTTATTTCACAAAAAATCACAGTTATTAAAGCTACTAATATTTTAATAAATGCTTGAATTTTGCAATAGATTGTCATTCGTGTACTTGACATTCTTTTTTAAAAGGAAATCTTTGTCTTTCGAAAGAAAAAAGTAATTAATGTTTTATAAATGCTATTTATTAAGTGCATTGTTGAGAGAAAATAGTGATTTTCATTTTATCTTATAGTTCATCAAGAAGAAATGTGTCAAAGTATTGACGTAAGATCGACCTAATCTGTGACTTTTAATAATTTACAATAAAACGATATAAAGATCTAAGTTTATATACTGGATCAAAAAAATAAGTAAGTTCTTATAATAAAAAGAGCTATTTAGTTAAAGTGAAAAATCTATACCTTTTGAGACCGAAAAATAAATTTTTATTTAGTAAAATTTTTAAAAAAGCTTCAATGTCAGTAGACGAAAAAGAAAATTAATTGATCATAATATAACTATTCATTTTAATATATTCGTAGTTAAATACAATGTATAGCATTTTATTAAAAGAAAAGTACTTAGGGCAATCCAAAAGTAGTGAGAGTGACAATTTAATATTGTATATTAAGTTTTAAGAAATTTTCTTTCTATATGATTTTCAAGAGAAAATAGTGAGAAAATTTTTTTGTACTATCTGATTATACTTCAACTAATCTAATAACAACAACATTTCGGTAAAATCTCTATTTCTATGATATGTGATGGTTATGCTAAGTTTTCCACAATTGGACAGAGGAAATGTAGGCGCATCGACTCGTATATTACGAGATGACCTGATCTTTTTTTAATACGATATTCAATTGATCTTTTCATGACAAAATCTATCTGGTAAGTTGTTGATGATGAATTTCCTAGTACCAAATATAGATTCAAACTACTAACCGAAGACCTAAGTAATATCAAAATATTCTATAATACACAGTTCTATGCATCTTCATATCCTCTGTCCAACAGTGAAAGCCGTAGCTCCCTATCTTGTTCTTATCGACAGCTATTCAAAAAATACTCACTAGAGTATTCATTTAACTGTGACAGATACGAACAAAATAGATCTTATCAAAATTTTCTTATTATTAGATTAGTTGAAGTACAAGCAAATAGTATAGATTCTCTCTTGAAGGCTATATAGAAAGAACATTTCTTAAAACTTATTATACAGTATTAAATTATTTTTCTCATTACTTTTGAATTGCCCTAAGTATTTAATACATAAAATAAAGAGCAAATATAAATAATTTTTTTTGTCGCATTATCTTAATTAATTACGCAATTATTAAAATAAGGAACAAAATTGTTAGGCATCACTGGAAACTTAGTGTCTGATGATAATTACACAAATTGTTATATTTTTAGTTTGCTATTTAAAAAGTATTTTAAATGGAAATAAACCATATTTTAATTTAGTTAAAAACAAAAGAATTGAAGTTAGAAATATATTTGTGAATATTCCAATTTTTTTTTGTTATTTCATAAGGTTTTTCTTTTACATTACAAAGTATATTTTTAACTATAAAGCTTATTCCACCATCAAATATAACAATAATTTTGTATAAATCTTCTAATACATAGCATTTGTTATATATAATCAATTCTTTAATGAATAATTTCTCTTAAATATCATTTATAAATATAGTATAAACAGCCATCAGATAGTCTCCTACATAGAGTTTATCCAGATACAAAATAAATTAAAGAAGTCTATCTTTAAATAAATGTATTGCAGACAAGGGCGTAAGTAGATATCACGTGAGGCATTATGCTACTCTTTACTTCTGGAAAATTTGTCTTTTCTTTTAATTAAAAAATAAAACAAAACTTTTTTCTCAGGGCTATATCTATAAATTGATATAACTAAATATATTATGCTCACCAACTTTCAAGATTTTGAGTTTCTAGGATGTTATATGTTCTTGCTTTGAAGGCCTAGATACAATCTCTGATCACATATTAGTAAGATAGACGTATTAATTATCGTAATAGTTAGTAAACAATATTGAATTCTTTGATCAAAAGAATTTCTTTTTTTTTTTCTTTCAATTCACTTAGTTTTAAAACGTTAGATACTCATAAGTAAAAGTAAAAATAACATATATAAATCTTTCGTATGATTAAATCTCATGAGACGCAAACAAGTCTTTTGGTCTGATTAAGGTCTTACTGAAAAATCATCTCTTAAGTAATTGTGTTTTAGATCAGACATTAGATGGAATCAATGCATATGACAGATTGTCTGTCATCCGCCTACTTCCATAATGTATTACCATTAGTTGACTAACAAAAGATTCAGAATCTGATATACTTGCCTTCTTGTCAAGTATAACTGCGTAATTAACAGACTATTATATTATAAAAATTACAAAATCACACTTTTGTGCGTTTTATTAAATAAAATATATGATTATTCGATATTATCTAGTAGTCAAAAAAAAATCCTATCATACCATCTAAATTATTCATTTTCATTATTATTATATTTTCTAATTAATTTCAAATAAATTTTTAAATAAGTGTTATGTTGATTCAATCAGGTTTCTAATAATAAATCAATTTATGTCACACATACATACATCTTTTTTTCTTGTCTTTATTATTATTATTATTATTATTATTATCATCATTCATAAGTATATCTCTTTTCTACTCGGCATATTAGTTCCATTAGTAATATTGATCTTTCTATAATTGATTGAAATATCTTACTCTTTTTTGAAAGATATATGTAGGCGGAAAGAATTCTGTTATATTAATCTCGATGATTCTACAATTAACTAAAACCTATAATTGACATATATATAGAAAAATAGTTTGTTCTATCTATTTAACAGCAAATGTGTCGATCACATTTAGTTGTTTACTTGATTACATCGAGTAATTAGACAAAAAAAATGATGAATAAAGATAATACCAAAACCTTCGTCTATCGTTTTGCTAAGAATTTTCTTTTTTTCTCTCTCTCTCTCTCGCTCTTTTCCATCCCACACTCAATATATGTGTTTACATGTCAATTCTATCACAATTACTGAAACCATATATATATACATAAATATCTAATACAATTTCATATTATATGAGCATATCTGTCATAAATACGGAAACAGTAAGTACAAAAAAAAATAAGGACAAAAGATTAGTTTTTTAATACTTTATTTAAACGTTTTTCTAATTTTTCACGTCGACTTATTTCTAATAGAAATAACAAAAAAAATTAATAATAATAATAATATTAAGAAAAAGAAATTTTTGATACATACCAAATACATCAATAAACATATTTGTAATAGGCATAAAACGTAATAAATCATAAAAACTTGTTGTAGATCGTTCTTTTGCTATATCCCCTAAAATTTCTCGTGCTTCATTAAGTTGTTTTTCAAGTAAATCATTTTTATATATAATATCTCTCATTGTTTTCATATTTTCACAATCAAATCGTTCTTCAAAATAAAATTAGCAAAACAAAAAAAAAATAAAATCTTTATTTTCATACCCGGAAAAAAATATTCAATAAATTTACTTAAATGTTTATAAACAATTTGTTTTCTTTCATTAATTATATCATTTAATGTTTTATATTGAATATATTTCATACTACCAAATATATAATCATTTAAATTTTCTTCTTGTCTTATATCAATAAAAAAAATTCGATTTTCAAAATAATTAAGAATTTCATTATATTTATTATTACATCGAAATTCATCTAATAAACGTTGACGTTCAGGAGAATTTAATATATTTACTTCATCTATATCAGGACGCGTATAAAATGTTATCAGTAAACATGAATTATCATAAGCTTTTTTTGTTAAAACTGTTTCTATTAAAAAAAAATAAAAATTAAAACAAAAAAAAAGTAAAATAAAATTCTTTACCATAAATTTCAGAAAATAAATTAGCTTCATCCGATGTAAATACATCCATACGAATACAATAGAAAACTAAATAAATATTTAGGTAAATTAAATTTAATAAATAGAACATACTTATATCAAAACCATTTCGAATTTCTTTAAGAAAAAGTACAACTTTAAGTCTATGTTCATTATCATCTTCTGTATCACGAAAACCAATTGTATCAATAAATGTTGTATTATGATATGTTTTACAAAAAAAATCTTTTGTTGTTGATGATACAGAATTACCTAAAGGTTGATTTGAATTAGAAAGTATATTAAATAAACTTGTTTTGCCTTAAAAAATAAACAGAATAAGTTCATTTATTAGAGGACTAATAGATTAACATACCAGATCCAGTCCGTCCTAAGAAAACAACGACTTTATTATCACTCATGATTTTTCTCTTAATAAATTAATCTAGAGTATAGATTATATTCAATTAAATAAGCAAGATAATCTTTACATATAAATTCATAGTAAATGCGAAATGATTTGTTTATTATTGTTTCTTTTTTCCTTTTTCTTTGTTTTCTCACCCAAAGAAAATCTACACTATTTCGATTCGTTCATTTTATTTGACGTCATCATTTCTTCTTATATATATATATATAAGTGTTTTCTTGATATTCTCAAAAAGTGCATTTAAAATCGATAAGTCATGAGCTATTTTAAAAAGCATTTTGTTCTAATAAAAAAACAATCAAATTAATTTCTTTTTTTTACAGTATAAATTATTAATTGAGAAGATATATATATATAAATGAAATTTGTAGTCATGATTCTTGTTCTTTGGTTAATGAAATGAATGTTTTCACATAATAAGATTTGTCAGGCAATAGAAACGAAGAATATTTATCGTTGTAATTCAATATCATTGCACAAATTCTTGTATTACGGTAGGTTAATACAAAACCATTGAATATTTTTCTGATACAATAAAATTGATTAACAAAGAATATGTTTCTTTTTCCTGTGATTTGTGTGCGTCATTTGAGAATTAACAATACTAGTACAGATTCAGAATAAATAAAAAAATCCGATTAAGTATGTTTTAAAAGATAATGATGATTGTAGACACATCAGATATGTTCTATTTGTCTATATTAAATAGTAGACAAAAAAAAAAAAACTAATTTCATAAATTTAATATAAATCATTTTTTGTATAATAAATTCTTAGGATACATTCAACTAATTTCTTTTTTCTTTTATACATGTAAAAAAAGAAAGTATTCGTAGTTTATGTAGCGGTAAGCAAACATAAATAAATTAAATTAATTTTTATTTTATTGAATTTTAAAAAAAAAGTTATGTAGATATAAGAAATTTTAAGAAGAAATATGTACTTTCATATTTTATCTGCAAGTAATAAAATTAAATATCCTGTTACAGTAGGTGGTTAGAAAGTATAGAATGATTTTCTTTATTCTTTTATTAAAAATGCATCAATGATAAAGCATAAAACAAAAAAAAAGAGAAGAGTTTTTTTTAGTATCACCTACGTTGTCAATAGCTTTTAATATATAACAGTTAATAGAAAAAAAAAGTTAGGTTTTTTAACTTTGAAGTCGCGATTTTGTTTGTGAAACCAATCTTGAAAAGTTTGTTTTACTTATATAATTAACATTTCTTTTTCTTTTCAGTTTTTTTAAAATTAAATTATATTATAACATTCAATTTAAAACAATTGTTGATTGAACATGCAACGTTTAACAATTTTACTTGTTTTTTTATTTATTTTATTTATTCATTTTAATCAACAACAAGCTGCTAGAATTGATCTTTCATCTTTAGACGAGTTTGAAGATCAGCCATCCCAATCAATACGATCATCCTTACTTAATTCATGGTATAATCATTTAAATGATATGCAAGAAAGTGACCAACAAGATTATATTGATCATTTATGGAAACGTTTTTCACCAAATTTACCAGCATTTCGACAAAGACGACGATTTGGTAATACTCGTTATGGTCGTAGTTTATCTAATAACAGAAAATGAAAAACATTTTCATATTGATATTATTTTCTTTATCATATATCATGTAATTTCATCACAATAATCATCATAAAAGAAAAAATAAGAATGAAAATATGTTTATATTTAACTATTTATATGTATTGAGCAATGCCAGACGCATCCACTTGTCATTGACAAGTCGATTTGTCTATCGATTTATCTATTGATAAGACATATACAAAAAGATTGATTTTTTATGATTATTGAAGGTATAAGAACAGAGAAAGACAAAGAGAAGAAAGATATCATCAAGGGCTCTCACTACTTAGTGATGGATTCAATCAGCAGTAGCACATCGATCTTATATATTAATATGTCTAATTGCTTAAATCAAACAAAAAAGAAAAGAAGGTTAAAACATATAATCTGACATCTGACATACATTTAGCTAACACTTTAAAAAATGACTAACATAGGAAACATAAATCTGCAAAAATTATTATCAGATTTTAAATTATAAACGATAATAACACAGGAAAAGTCTGTATTTGAACAGCCGTCTAACGGCATACTTAACTACTATTGTGATGTATTTATTATCTTGCCCGGAAAACAACACATTAGTGTTCAATTGACAAGATAGAATAAGATAGTCGATGTTTTATTACAAG
This sequence comes from Macrotrachela quadricornifera, assembly GCA_022393335.1. Taxonomy (NCBI): domain Eukaryota; kingdom Metazoa; phylum Rotifera; class Eurotatoria; order Philodinida; family Philodinidae; genus Macrotrachela; species Macrotrachela quadricornifera. The sequence goes on along the minus strand of JAJEKB010000226.1, from coordinate 105,273 downwards.
ATAAATATAAAGTCAAGTTCAAGAATGTTGACCTTCTTTCTTTCTTTCTTTCATTTGTTCGTTTTTGTTTTTTTGCTTCAATATCAGATGAAGATTTTTATAGTTTAAAAGTTTTGTTTCTTGTTTATATCTTTTTCTTTGATATGATCTATATATAAAAGAATATTGACATGAATGACGTGTGTCTGGTCAATGTTTTGTTGGTTTTGTTTAAATAAAACAATGAGAAAAAGGCGAGATTTATGCATCTTGTTGATTAATTCTAATCACGAACATTGTCTATCGATAGCCAGAGACTAAAAGTGAGAAAAAGAAAAAAAAATAATTAGACGATAGCGATTAGTAGGTGATGAACAATGTATAAGCATATACGGTGTCATCTGGAATCTTACATTTGTCTCATATGTGCTTGACAGAGCACGAACTGTTCATTATAGTAGAAGGATTTTTTTTTCTGATGATCAATTAAGAAAGATTAAAATAAATATTTATTATCAATTATATTTTAATTCTTAAAGTAAAACATTTGAGAAAATAATAATTCTACTATTTAATTCATTTTTAAAGATATTTTTTAAACTTATAATCTTGCATCATCAGTTGATCTATTTCTTTCTATAGGCAATATGCTCATTGATTCGTTCGAATAATATTTATGTATATATGTATATGCACATCAACTCTAATCAAGTGAATATGTACAGCAGCAGCAGCATCATCATCATCACATCTTATCGAAAGAAGAAAAAGAGACGGAGAGAGAGAGAGAGAGAAAGAACATAAGATCATAAAGAAAGAGAGGAGGGGAAAGATGGAGAAGACGAATGTTAGCCATCATTTGTATTGCACCGTCGCGTCAAGTGTGGGTGTGAGGAATTGCACTGATGTTACTGCTATTGAGACACACGATAATCATCATTATTCAGACTGTTGTTATGCATACGCGTGTCAGAAATTGATGAACGAGAGAAAAGAATTCATTTGAAAATACCGCTTTGTCTAGTCTTTATATCTAAAAAAAAAAGAATGTATTTTCTTTTCTTTTTCTTGGATATCAGTAAGTGACAAATATGTTCTGTTGATGAGCAATCTTTTTCCTGCTGTGTATACATATATATATATATACGATTTACTACTATTCAGGGACACTTTTACTCAGTTGAACTTTTTAATGTATATATAAATGGCATTGTAAAAGATAATAATTCTCTTTCGTCCCTTTGTACAATGTATATATATATTCAGTTGAGTCGTTTATTCATGCGAAATGATGTGTGAAAGAAAAATTTCTATAGAATAAAATTTGTTCTCGTAGATGAAGAATTAACGATAGGATGGCAGACATTTGCCTATATATGATGCGTGTATGTGTGTCTGCAAGGTGTGACTCTTGCATGAAATACAAATAATGAGTATGCCTGTCTTATTTTAGAATAGACTGTAACGACGAGACTAAAGAATCGCCATCGGCTATCTTCGTCTGAACTCTCAATCTCTTCTATTTTTTTTTACTTTTTCTCAATCGACAACGGATCATGATGCAAGTCAATGTTGGTTGTTACTGTCAATCTTACATCTAAATCATTAATATTAGAATAGTTTGATTATATTTCATACAGGTAAGATAGATAAAATAACAATAGTTTGATTTTTATATTTAATTTTATTTAGATTAACATCATGTTTAATAGTTGTCCAGGTTATTTAGACGATTCAGGTAATTTAGTTTTTTAAAAAGAATAAATTATGATTTTTATATTGTAGGTATCTGGAATAATGGTTTTAGTTGTCAACCAATTAATAATCGAGTTCGTGTTTGTTGTGGTCCTGAAAATCGACGAGAATGTTGTTTTGTTGATCAACTTACCCATCGATCTGATTCATCTATTGATTCAGATCTTTCTTCATCATTATTAAACAGAAATGAATCCACTATGACAATTACACCATCATCTTACACACTTATTCTTATTGCTATTGGGCTCATTTTGGTTTTACTTATCATACTACTTATTACATTTGTCTATATTATTCGTCGTAAATTACATGCATCATCATCGTCATCAACGTGTACGTCAGATTCATCTTCAATTAACAAACATTGCCGTCGTTTATCAATTGCTGTAGCTAGTTCATCAAAAAGTAGTGCAAATAGTCCTGTTCCAAGTACATATGTGGATTATTGGTCACGTACAATTATTTCACCATCTGAATGGACACTTGCTAAACCGTATAGCTCATTTATGGGAGGACATCATAGTAATAATCATAATTATTATATAGACCAATAAAATCTAATTAAATTTATATGTTTTCATTAGTTTATGTTTGGTTTTTTACATTTCTGTTATAAAATCTATAAAAAAAATACAATTGAAGCAGTTTGTTTGTTCGTTGTACTACATTAAAATTTTAATAAAATGTATGCTAAAACATTACAAATAAATTTGAATTGTAAGAAAATTCAAAGTTCTAATGGTTTATTATTTGTCTAACTGATTAATACTTCTAAATAAATTTGATAATTAAAGGTATGTCTTGAGGGTGATGGCAGCAGTTTACTGATATAAGAAAAACATGGAAATGTAGAAAATAAAAAAGCGACACATATCGTTACGAAAGAAAAGAAAATGATTCATATTTTAACTTGGTAAAAAACTAACCTTCACTTAACTTGGAAAAAAATTTAAACATGATGAAACAATCTTGCATATATATTGTGCTATTGCGAAATAATTTTATTATAGCACAATAGAAATTATATACATCACAATACGAGGAAGATAGATGACGACTTCAAATAAAACACCCTATGAATTATTAGGTGTCTCTAAAGATATTGATTATGTTAAACTACGTGGATTTTATCGACAAATAATTCATAATTATAAACAAAATAAAATTTCAGCTGACGATTTTCGATCTAAAATTCGTGCATATGAAACTTTATCCGATTTTGATAAACGTAAACGTTATGATTCTAACCAAGAATGGATCTCTGACCTACCATTAGTGAAATACACGGTGCAACAATTAGCTGCTGAATCTGTTCTAATATCTAATCTACAAGATCGATTACAAAATGCTAATTTAACTGAAATTAATGCTCAGGATCCTGTAACAGGTCATACAGCACTATATTGTGCAGCTCGTGCTGGTAACGTAGCAGCTGTTAAATTTTTAACTGAACAAGGAGCTGAACCTGATTTATCACAACGTACAAAGAGTACAGCCTTGCATGTTGCTGCTTTCTATGGGCATGCTGATGTTGTTGGTTGTCTTTTGGAAAGTGGAGCTGATTATCGAATATTGAATGTAGGTAAAAGCACAGCAGAAGATGAAGCTTTTAACAATGATGTAAAACATACTTTTACTGAACTTAAACAGATGCCATTCATAAGAGCCGCTGCTAATGAGATTGATTGGTTTCGACAGAATGTTTTAGTACAACATATTGATGAAGTATATTATTCACAACGACAGACATTGTTGCATTGTGCAAGTAAAAAAGGTCATTTTGAACTTGTACGTTTACTTGTGGAACAATTATCAGCTAATTTGGATATTGTTGATATCAATGGAAATTCTGCTACACATCTTGCTGCTTATGGTGGTCATTCAACAATTGTTGATTATTTTCTTAATCGAGGCTGTAATTCAACTCTTACTAATCGATGGGGCTTAACAGCCGAACAAGAAGGTATAAGACATGGTGATATTATTACAAGTATTTTTCAAGACATGTACAATCGTGATATGTTTGAAATGGCACGTACAGGTGTTGTTTGGTGGTTTGAGTATTATTTCGGTGTTACATCACCAGATGCGACTGATCCTAAAGGTATAAGTTTACTCTATCATGCATGTCGTTATGGACAGTATGCTGTGGCAAAATGGTTGTTAGAACATGGAGCCAATGTTAATATTCAAATGAAAGAAAATCCAAATAGTACTTCATTACATGGAGCGAAATATCATGGCTATCTTGCAATTGTTGAACTCTTACTTGAGTATGGTGCTGATGTGACTATTAAGAATAGTTTTAAAGCAACGGTCTTCGCAGAAGGACTATCAGAAACAGTTGATCAAGAAACAGCAAGCAAAATCAATGAACTTTTACTGCAATATCGATCAAATTTAAAAAGTCATAGAGTAATTGATATCCATATATATTTAGATAAAGATGAAGGAGATAATCCAAAAAGTAAAATACAATTGCATCATGCTGCTGTACATGAGGATTTATTGCAAGCATTACCAAATGATTTAAAGGATAAACTTAATTATTTTTCTATTGCTCGACGTCCATTAAATTTCGAGAAAAAAGACACAACTATCATATCAGCTATATGTCGTGCTCGTTATGCAAATTCAAAATTTATTGATACACCACTTCGTCTCACTCTTCATCAAGAATTATCTAAAGAAAATGATAGTCATCAATTAATTCGTCAAGATCCTAAATTTGGTTTCCGGGTATTTAATAAAGAGTTTCAAAGTCGAGGCAAGATCGATTGTTTTCCTTTGAAATCTTCATCAAACAAACAATCAATCAATATTGGTGCTTTAACATTTACTTTTTCTGGAAGTTCTATTAAAGATGATATCAATTTTGAAGTTCGAACACTTTTTTCAGCTGATCCCGCAATATTTGGTTTACCAGGATGCATATGTTTGTTTGAAGTAAGCCTTTATGAAGATACACCCAAACTTATTGAACTTCCTCTCGTATCAATTGCTAATGAACCAAATGCTCGTCTATATACCTTAGCTACGCCATCTCCTTACTGGTTTAATTGTGACACTCGTCGAACTCGTTTACCAATGCTTGATGGTATTCATACTTTCATACAACATATTAGTATTATTCCAATGATACTTACGTTACCAACAGATATGGTTATTGCTGCTACTATTGAACAACCATTAAGCTCACGAGAAACACCTGTTAAATGTACTTGTTTAGTTTTACAGGAACATGATTCGACTAACTTTCCCGAGATAGCTTATCATGGAACAAATATTGCAGCCGTCCGATCTATTCTTGGCGATGGTCTTGTCATACCGGGTACGGTAGTTGGTACCGGTAAACGTGTCAATCCGCCTAAGGGACACATTCCTCGAGGACGTAAAGCTTTCGAAATTGAGGATTTCGCTGAAGCTATTTTTCTAAGTCCCAGTATACATTACAGCTCCGATCCCGCATATGCCGTAGCATTTCCCTATGGTGATCGACAAGTGTTACCAGTTCTTGAATGCAGCGTCAAGAGAAATAGCTATAGTTCTTTTAAATGCACTGTTCCAACATATACTGCACATCCAGGTGATAATTTAGAATCCATTGAATGGCGAATAATGAATCCAGAAAATGTTGTAATTAATGCTGTTTTATTCATTCCAGTCATTGATTCTCTAAAAACTACTATAGGAGAACGAATTACTAAACTTACTTCCACGTCAACTAGCCCATAAATTGAATTAATATAGTAACGAAGAAAATAACCTGTGAAATTTTTTATAAATTGTACTAATTTTTATTTTTGAATTGTTTACGATTTTATTTTTATACTAAATACTATATCGGTTTTTCAATCATTTTGCTTTGTTTTACTAAAGACTTATATATCACTCAATTAAGTGATAAGTATTATGTTTGTATAGAATCTTTTGCTTTATTTTGATACTTTTTGATCGATTAAAAATACATGAAAAATACATGCTAGTATAGTTCAAAAAGAATTATCATAACATTTTTAAAGTCTATTTATTTATTCAAAGAGAAACACAATGATGTCAACATATAAAATAAAATATATAGATTTCATGCTAAAATGAACCAAAGTAAAATTTATTAAACATAAATTCATTTCATATATCTAATCAAACATGGTAAAAACAGTATATTCTCATTTTATCTAATTCTTGGCTAAATAGTTTTTGAACAAACTGATCCAATTGAAAAATATAATAAATTATAAATGACATATATACGATAAAGATGGTGATAAAATAAATTTGACATGATCAATTGAGAAAAAGAGAATAAAAAAAATATTCAGTAGGAAGAAGAATATGTGATTTATAAATGTTCAATATGCTCGATTTATTAGTAACTATTAATGAACAATTAGGTCGATTAAAATTTCATCCACTTTACATTAATAATCTTAATTTAACTGTCAAAAAAACTATTCTTTGATTATATTTCTCCAACAGATAGTCAAGTTTTTGATATAATCTATAAGATAATCGTCAAAGTATCAATCAACAGACAATAATAATTGCAACCTTAAAAGAAATTATTTTGTTTTATTGAGAGTCGCAATATACATAATAAATCTTATTATATTTTAACTTCGTATTAAATAAAAACTTTTATTAGTTATTTTTTCTTTATTTATTTCATCAAATATTTATTATTAGTTTTTTTTGCATATATATACATATAAAATCAAATCTTTTTTTCATATGGCTTTGAACAACAACTAACATTAAAAAACTTGAAGGTCATCTCGAATTTTTTTGTACGTTGTTGGGTGTAATCAGAAGTAGAGAAACAAAACATGACAAAGTATGGAGTTCAAACAATCTACTTTCTTCATTGTTGTCATTCAACTCACAACTTCACAACACTCTTTTTCTAAAGAATACAGAAAGAAGTAAGCAGAACGAAACAAAGTAGGAAAAAAAAAGGTTTGTGTCTTGTCAAAATTAATCTGATTATAAGAAATATAATTATGTCTGGTATAACATGTAATTATAATAAAACACATGGATTTTTCAATCGACAAGAGCTAAGGTATATAAAAAAATTCTTTTAATTATATTCATTTTTAATTAATATAGGATGTTGGTACAAGCATTAGGAGTAAGCTAAATGTATATTTAATATTTATTTAAATATACAAGCTTTTCTAGTTACCAGAAGAACGTATTGAAAAAAAATTAAATAAACTCGGTTTTGGAGAAACAATTGAAACTTCAGTAAAATATACTAAACTGATTACAGTATAATGTCCTATTTTTTTTTTTAGAAATTATTAAATTTAATTGAAATAGGTACATTTGCTATGGATTTTAATCGTATGTATAATAGTCATAGTGGTCGATATAATAGTATTGTTATGGCAAAAGCTTTACAATTAATCGATGCACATTTATTTAGGTAGAATATTGTTCATGATAATATTAAAAAAACTAAACCATTTGATTTATTAGTTTTGATGATATATTAAAAGCTCGTCTTGCTTATGATATATATGAAATGAATACATTAAGAAATAATAAAAATAATTTACAATTAATTTTACAAACAATTCAAGTAAATAAAAATAGAATTTTTCAAAATTTTAAATTTAAATTTTATTTAAGTTTTGTGATTATCGTATAAGTCTATTAAAACTTGAACAACGTTTACGTCATTATCGATTAAATAATTCAAGAGTATTACATTTATGTGAATATTTTGATCTTTTATTATTTTGTAATCGTGAAAATAATAATTCAAACTCTTCAACTAGAAAAGTAGAAATTAAAATTGATCACTCTTTTTATTTTTTATTTTATTAAATTTAATTCTTAGAAAATTGATTTAGCTGATCCAAAATCTATAGATCAACAAATAATGGATGAATTAAATACGCAATATTTACGTGATGAACGTAATTGGTTTTTTAATGAAAGTTTTTCAAAAGAAAAAATTCTTGAAAGTTCAGTATGGCCAGCTAAAATTGCTCATCAATATCAGGTAATTCTTTGTGAGTAGGGAAATAATTTTGCAAAAAGTCCAATCGATTAGTTTGAATGAAAAATTGACATTTAAGTTGAAAGAAGCTCGTGACAAAATGTTTATAGTTTCACTCCAGTAAAAGTTCAATATTACATTTTATAGAAGAACGTTTGCTCTACAAAGTAATCATTTCCAACAATGTTTAACATATTTGAAGAGAGTCTTACAGAATACACAATATTTTAAAGTCTACATTCAAATAGGAATATAAAATTCTAATTCTAATTCAGAGCTTCTTACTCATCAAAAATATTTCCTAATCAATTAAAATGTGAATAAACATTTTATCGAAAAAGTTTTTCGATCTTTCATTATATGCTAAAATTGATCTCTCTATAAAGATGGATGAAGCTTCTATACAAAAAAATCAACTTCAAAGACAATTATCAGCAAGTGTATTATCATTAAAACAATCAAGAGCTGGAAGTGCTTGTTCATCACGATCACATTTATCATCTTTAGGTAAATAAATATTAATTTTATAAATATAATAAGAATTATTTATTTAAAATAGGTTTTCGTCAATCTCGTCCTGCATCAACATGTTCATTTACATCTTTAACACCAATAATAGATCGAAGTAGTATTTGTTCTAGTGCACAATCAAATCATTCAATAATGCCAGAAATTGAAACAAAAACAAATGAAATTTCATATCGTTTACAACAATTAAAATCTGAATCAACATTTCTCGTAAATAAATTTTTTTTTCTCAAATAATAAAATCTTATTTTTTTAATCATTTTTATCAATTAGTCAATTAAATATGCTTTACAACAAGAAGATTATATGAATGAACTCTTTCCAAATGGTTATTCAAAACCAATAGTTATTTCTAGTAAGTTTTTATTTAATAAAAAAATAATCAAAAAAACAAAATTTTTTTTTTTTCTTACATCACAAAGAACCTATTGAACAACCAATTAAAAAATCTCAATCATCAATTTATTGGTCACGTAAAACTATTAAAAAATGATGCGAGTATAACTTTATTTATTCTTTAATATAAAATCAAGTCAAAACATATACATGAATACAATGGTAGAACAATGCAAAAAAAAGACCCTAAGAAAAACTTATTATACCGATATACTGCCTTCACGAAAATTTGTTTTTCCAATAAGACAATTAATGAGAACGCTTTTTCTTTCGTGTTGATTAATTTCATGAGCTTGTTTAAATATATTTATCATTTCATTTTCATTTGTTCGATCAAGATGAAAACCAATACCACCCAAAGATTCGACTATTTTATCATATTTTGAATACTATTTAAAAGATAAAATAAAAAATATATAAATTAGTAAGAAGAATAAAAAAAATAATTTCAAAATCTTAGAATATATATGTATACCAATAAAAATAGACATTTATCAACTAGTTTTCTATTCTAATTAAACTTATAAACATATATATATATATATATATTCTAACCTCTAATGAACATCCAACAATACTGCCTAATAGTGGAACTTGATCACGAGCAATTTGATTCCAACAAGCATCATTACCAACAATTGATATAATCGGTATCTATGATAAACAAAAATAGATATCATTAATTATTAATGAATAAAATTTTCTATACTTTATGTCGAATAAATGTGTCATATTCAATAATACTATAACCAAGTGCACCATCACCATAGATAATCCAAACACTTGCTTCTGGTCGAACTAATTTTGCACCTAAAGCAAATCCTGCACCGACACCTAATGTACCAAATGCACCTGGATCTAACCAAGTTAATGGTGCTCGTGGACGAAGTATATAAGCAGCAGTTGCTACAAAATCTCCACCATCACCAACTAAAATAGTATTATCTGGTAATTGTTTTTCTAATTCTTGTAAAACATGAACTGGATTTAAATGATCTATTGTTAGTTCTAATCCTTTTTGTCTGAAAAGAAAAAAAAAACATTTTCATTAAACAAAAGAACTATTTATTATTACCGATTTGTTTCTTCTTTAATATTATCTTTATTTCGTAGAGATTCAATCCATACATTCGGACATTTATATTTTTTTTCTAATAAATTTTTATGTAATCGTACAATAAAATTAGCTGGATCACCTTTGATAGCTAATGTTGGTTTCCAAAAAACATCACTATTCTATAATAATATTTTTTTTAATTTTATTCGATAAAATATCTTATTCTTACTTGATGTAAACTAAATGAATTTCGATTAACAATAATAATTTTCGATTTTCTTGAAAGAACTTTTCCATAACCAAGACGAAAATCACAAACAGCACCTAAAAATATATATTTATTAAAAGAAAAAAAAAATTTCAATGAAAAATTTCTAACCAATTAAAAGAACAACATCAGCATCTTTTAATGCATCTTTACGGCAATGACGAAATTGTATTGAATTATTTCTACCAAGTAAACCTCTTGACATACCACCAAGAAAACATGGTATACTCATTGACTAAAAAAATAAAATAAAATAAAATTTAATTTATAAAAAATTTAATTTTACTTCAAGTGCTTCAACAATATCACTCGTTGATGTTGGTGGAAGTGTACTTTGACTACCTAATAAACAAACTGGATTTTTTGCTAATCGAACAAGTTCAGCAGCTTTTTGAACTTAAATTAAATTATAAATTGATATTTTTATTTTTAAAATAAAACTAAATTTACTAGAAAGATTTGATGCATAAGGTATATCTGGTGGTATTGGTGAAAGTATTTGTTCATCAAAAGCACCAGCAAATGTTCCACGTGTATAAGTTGATAGATATCTGAAGAAAAATAAAACATTAGAATTTGTTAAGTAAGTTTTTTTTTTCAACTAACAAATTTGCTAATTTATCAACTAAAGTTTTTGCATTTGGTTTAATTCCAACTTCTCGTTCAACTATATGAAATGGATACAAAACATCAATTGGAAATTCAACAAATACAGGACCTAAAAAAAATATTCTCGATTACTGTCTTTTTTTTTTATTAATAATCTTTCTTTACCTGGTGTTCCGGATTGTGCAATAAAAATAGCTTTTCGAAGAAGATTTGGAATCTGACGAACACGTTGAACGCTAACTGTATATTTACATATTGATTTAAATAGAGACATATGATCAATATCTTGTAATGCACCACGTCCTTTAGATAAATTTGCTGCACAACCACCAAGTAATAACAATGGACTTTCAGCCATTTGAGCATTTTTTATCGCTGTTACAGTATTTGTCAAACCTGGAATATAAAATCTATTATATAATCTTTCGAAAACAAAAAAAAAGGAAATAATTTACCGGGTCCAGCTGTAACAACACAGACACCAATTTTACCACTTAAACGAGAAACAGCATCAGCTTAATGAAAATAGACTGGTGTTTTATTTTTTTAAAACCTTATATAAAAAAAATTCTACCAGCAAAGGCAGCATTTGCTTCATGACGAGTATCAATTATACGTATACCATGTTTTTCACAAGCTACTAATATTGGTGAAATATGACCACCAGATAAACAAAATATGTAAGGAATTCCATGCGCCTTAAATAAAAAAATTTCTTATTATAATAAATTAATAATAATTATTAGCCTACTTTAAGAACATCAGCAACAAGTTCACCACCATATGCTGTTGATTGTTCATCAACCTGAAATAAATTAATGAATGTAAACTCTATTTTTTTTTGAATATGACTTACAAACCTTATGTATCAGTGTATATATCCATCGAGTTTTATAAGCAATATAGAAAATCAATATAAATAATATGAGAATAACCAGGAAGATAATCATCTTCTTGTAACGATCTACAATATGTTAACATATAATACAAAACAGGTATTGTCAAAGAAAAATACATTTTTTATACTTTTCGAACTAGTGATGTAGTGAATTATGACTCAATATTTCAATGACTCATCTCAAAATATCATTGGTATTAACAGTTTAATCATTTATAACAAATAAGATTCGTTTCTTTTAAATAAATATTGACGTCAGCTTGTGTCATCTGTTAATGTGAAACTATAACTTTCTCTTTACTCAATTTAATAATATTAGTAACAGATTGAGAATATATAAAGACAAAATTTCCTGTCTCGCATGTAAGAACATCTGCAAAAATCAAAAGAATCATTTTAATTTATTTATCCTTGTTTGTAATTTAAAATTGTTGGTCACTGTCACCTAGACAACTATTATTGATATATGTAAAAATTATTTAACTTGTTGATGATGCACTGCCAATGCAAATTCATTGATGAAAAATGAATAGGTATACGAATAGTACAATCAAAATTCTGTGTTAGAAAAATTGATTTTTTTCTTTTTGACTGTCATCTGTTTCACCTCGATATAACTCAAGTTTGGTTGAGCGTAATTCATTTTTCTCTTTGCTGAGTTAGAAAGGTAAGTTCTAAAAATCTAAATTCACTTGTGTCTTAAAATTTCCCATCAGAGTGTGTTAACTTGCCAGCAAAAAAAAACAAAACATTCTAGAAAATAATGCTTCATTCGAATCTATCCCCACAATATAGTTTGTCATTTAAATTAATATCAGAAATAAGATGAGAATTTTGATATGTTTTCTCTCTAAACTGATGAACAACTATTCAGTAACAGAATATTCTTAATAGAATTATATTTAGCTCTCAGCTCAGAATAGATCAGACAGAATACTTAGAACATTCTAACAGTAGTGGCTCAGATACCTTATTTTTGTATAGAAGACTTGGAAATTTTTTCTATGAGATGACAGAAAAACCGAAGATTTGATTTTCTGTGCTAGTTCATCACTATTCAATTGATACTATAAGAATAAAATTTCGATAAGAACTGTTTTTATTGAAAACGTTACTAGTGGGTGAGGCAGATTAAATGAATACACTTTGCATGCTAATTTTCAATTACTTAGTACATTGTATTATAAAACAAAATATACCACAAAATACGATGTGAAATGGTCTACAACCTACAAAGTACAGCTTGTTGTAATTATGCACTTCTTGTTTTCAAAAAAAGTAAAATTCTGTGTGAATAAGTTTCGTCGCTCCAAGAAAAATCATTTTTTTTTCTATATAAAGAGAACTTTCTTTTTTTAAATTTCATATATAAAATAAGCAAGCGTATATATTGTACAACTTTTCATGCAACATATTGTAGTATATTTTGTTTTCTAATACAACAAAACCGGTTCTTATTAAAATTTGATTATTGTATGATATTAATTGAATAATGATCAAATAGAATAGAAAAATAGAGCATCATGTTCTCTATCACATCATAATAAGAGAAAATAAAGTACCTCCGCCACAATCTTGAGGATTACTATAAGTGTTATTAATATTGTACAAAAATGATATTGCGATGGTATCATCTCTGTTATAGAATATTATAATGTAAACTCAACTGCAAAGAAAACTTACATATTTTCCAACTTTTATGAAATATTATAAGTATTTTAAATTAATTGTTTGTAAAATTGATTTAAAGTAATGGGAGAAATCGGCGCATTAAGTATCAAAAATTAAACTCAGATACATACTGAATTATTGAGCACTGACTGTTATCAAATCATGTTTTTTCTCGTATATTTCGTCATACTGGTATAAACCGAGCTTTTATTGATTTCTTTAACTTCTATAGTTCTTATCAATTAATTATTTAGCTTTGAGAAAATTTAATTTTTATTATTGTTTTTAGAAAAAATTCTTTTTATGCAATCTATATGATGGTCTGAACTGTCTTTATTTCAGAAATCATTGTTCTGGTTAAATGTACTGTAGTAATTCCATTTAATTTTTCTACAAAGTTCCTGATTGCATTGTCCTACAGTTTTTGCTATTATATTATAGTTTAGTTCAATTAAATTTTGTTACATGCATAAACTGCTGTGTAGTACAGAAATGACATCAATTAATGTACGAAATGTAATTGAAGTAACAATTTTCACCGTGGATTCTGAAATTACATTAGTGTTCGTTGAGAGAACAATTGATGTATTAGTCATAAAGAACTAAATCGATTGTTACGTAAAAAGCTGCATTCTTTTCATTCAAGAAATCGAGAGATCTAGCTGTTATGATAGTTTCTTCATCTATGATTTTATTTTAATTTGTATATATCGTGCCGAAGTTATTGTGGGTGATTTACCAAATATAAAACATGAAAACAATCAATGTATTTTCCTTAATACTAAAAATAAAATTCGTTTGAAAACAAAATGATCCTTGCTGTTTTTTGAATAATTCAAGCTAGAAACGAAGTAGAGAGTCACAAGTTTCATCAATCAATACATGAGATAGTAGGACGTTTTTCCCTCAGATAATGTGTAAGGCAAAATTCGTTTAAAACAAATCATCTTTGATAAATATAGAAAAGAATGCATGAAAATGGCCTGCCATTCAAATGAAATTTTGATTTTAATCTTTGATTTAAATAGAGGAGCACGAAATCTATAGTTCAAAATGGAATTCAAATATTTCTCTCACTGAAAATAGAGAATTTTACTGATTTTTTAATATATTTTTTTCAATTTTATCATAATAGCTGGAAATTTCAATGAAAATGTGAAGAAAAATATAACGATCCACCCCAATTCGGACCGGGTCCAGAAGATTTTACTGTTTAAGAAAAATATGGAACATGTATAATAATCTTTTTTGAATTTTTCAAGAGTTCTACTAGTTTTATGAAAAAAAAATCTATAATTGGTTTATAACAATTGGAAAAAAAAGAACAAAACATTTCCTTAAGATTCACAAAAGATTTAACAGGCTCTCTAGGTCGTTCCTAACTTGAGTTATTCAAAAAACAGCGGCGATCATTCTATTTTCAAACGACTTTTATTTTTAGTATCAAGAAAAATACATTGATTTTTTCATGTTTAATATCTGTTAAATCACACAAAATAACTTCGACACGACATATGTATGATTTGTAAAAAGTAATATTGATGCATTTTCTTCATCAGATTTGTCATAGATCAATGATTTGAGTAAGTAATAAAAAAAGATGTTGAATATTTCTCATTCCAACGTAAGAGTATTTGCAGGTTCTACTCGAGTAACTCTCGTTGATAGATGCAAGAATTGTTTCACTTGCTGTCGGTAAGTACTCGACGCTGCATAATACACAAAAAATGAACAGCTATTAGGAAAGTATAAAATGACAGCTACAATATTTGATAGAAATGTTTCTAAAGCTCGACGATCGACTGATTTGATAATATTTAATGTAATAGCCGAATATGTGTAATAGAAAGCGTATGGAAGAGTACCAATAATAATAAAAATAATATGAAGAAGAATCATTGAAGTCAGATGATGTTGAGCTCTTGTACGACTCCTAACATTTTTTAATAAACTCACATTACGATACGTCAATATACCAAAAATAATAAGAGTAATGACAGGAAGAATACCCCAAATTATGGGTAAATTGAAATATGAAGCAAATCGAGCAAAACTTATGTTAGTTGTAAAAGTACAAACAATTCTTCCATCACTAAGTTGGACAAAATTCGAAAAGATAATAAGTGGTATTGAATAAAATATCCAAAATAAAATTAAGATACAAATAACTTTTTTTACTATAGAAATTTTACTTAATTGACGCAATTTTTCATATCGACATGATACAAAAAATTGATCAATCGTAGCATTACAAATGCATGAAACTGAAATAAGTGCACATAATTGTAATAGATAGAAACGCATTTTACACCAACCAAGATTATTAGATCCTACATCAGCATTTAAGCCAGCAGAAAGTATTCGTGTTAATAAACCGACGATAATATATAGAAAATTAAAGCATGAAGCAAGAAATAACAGTAAAGTTGATGGATTTCGAAGATTGTTTTTGTAGAATACACCAGCATTAATTAAATTACCTAATACGCCAGCGGTGAAAAATAAAGATCCAACATAGATAGTAAAATTATTTAAGATAAGAGTGTAAGTAGACATATTATTGTTTATTTAGAATTCAAGTCTAGAATATGTTTTAAATGGTTGGGTAATTGTGAATATGTGTTATTAAAAATAGAGGAAGAGAATATATAGAGAAGATAAATGAAACAAAGCATTAACTAACGAGGGGGGTACCTCTTCAAGTGTTAAATCGCTTTTGACTTGAGACTATAGCCATTAGATAGATTTTATTGAAGTGTGCTCAGATCCATAACGATTCGGGTGCGTTGGTCTGTAGAGACGAGATATTGGATTTTCTAGGGTATTTTTCTAATGGATCTTTGATAGTCAAGAAAGCTCAAACTTTGGAATTTGGTTCTGAAACTTTGTCCAATTAAAAGTTTTTACTAGAGTAGATATCATACAAAATCTCAGACCTTTAGCACAAACCTTTTGTGAACTATAAACTGGTCAAAATACCTATGGTTCCTATATGTCGGATGCTCACACTTCGAGAACCAATAGCTAATGAACGGTTTGTGCTAAAACTCTGAAATTTTGTATGGTACCAACTCTAATAAAGATCTTTGATCGAACAAAGTTTCAAGTCTAAATTCCAAAGTTTGAGTTTTCTCGACTACCAAAGATCCATTAGAAAAATACTCTATAAAATCCAATATCTCATCTCCAGAGACCCATGCACCTGAATCCTTATGAATCTGACCAGTCCTCAGTAGGACCTATCCAATGGCTATAGTCTCAAATCAAAAGCGATTTAACTCGTGGAGAGGTTCCCTCATAAGCATTTTGTTAAATAATTGCACTCTATCATCAGTTTACTACATTAGATAACTTTTTTTATCATTGGAGAGAAAAGAAAAAGAATTCTCGCTGAGAAACTATCATCTAATTTGGTGATTCAACATATCGTAATGTAGAATATCATATCTTTACTAGTCTTACTGAAATGTATATGAAAAATTGAATTTATAAGAATATTCTTCAAAAAGTATTATGAGCATAGACCATACCGGATCCTTCAACTCATATAAATGACTATCATGTTCCAGTTCAAAAAAGGATTTTTTTGTATATTGAAATTAAATATTTATATTGCACTTCATATGCATCAAAACATGGATGTATCATACTCGTCAAATGATACGTCTTTACCTAGCTGTTGGTTTTGTTCCTCCCTTCTCCATTAGTATGTAATGTCTACTTTTGTATATTTCTCTATTAAACACAGTTTCTATCTCTTGAAGAAGATTTTTAAATTAAAAAAAGAGACATTTGATGTTTTTTCTATTTTTCATATGAAAGTCGTAAGATTGACGTGAAATAATAAAAGAAGTAACGTTAATTGCATATGAATAACATATAAAACTAATATTCTCTGAAAATTATTAATCTCTTCGAATAGTAAAGATGATAATTTATGTCATTTTTTTATAAGTACATATTAAAAATAATTACTATTCTGCGTCGTACATATTATTTTATTAGATGAGCATTATTCGAATTGTCGCTTTGAGTTTAATCAGTTCTTTCTTTCCAATAGAATATAAATTTCACACCGTTAATTAAATGAGACAAGATGATAAATAATCAATTATATGAACATCATAGACGAGAAAAGAAAACTTTTAGTATATATTACACTTTTGAACTATAAGTATGATTGCGTGAATCTTTTCAGATGTGATAAATATATTTTTTAAAAAATAGAGACAAATTTTATATGAAAAATTTCACAATGAATATTCAGAATAGTAAAACTTGTTTGGAATAAACAAGTTCGAGACGCAAGATATGAAATAGAAAATTGTGAATGACTTTTGTAGATAATTCTAATTAAATATCAAGATAATCACGTCAGATATCATTAATAACATTTAATATTTCAGTATAGATGCTGCAAATTATGCATGCGTTTCAATTCTATCCACAAAATGTTATGTATTCTCATAAAATTTTTATTTTGTACTTTTAATATAAAATAAAAATAAGAAAAAACATTTATTAATGTCTATTTCAGAGATAAATGGTCATTGGTAGTTTTGAAAGAACTTTATAATAAGAAGAGAAATAGAACTCAGATTTTTACCACTATCTGAACTCCCTAACTATTTCTATTCTAAAAACATAAAGATTGTACTGAAGAATACTCATTATATTTCTTCAAAAACTGAGCAATTAACAAGTGTTTTCTTTTATAAATTTAATTGCCGTCGATTTTACGACATGATTTATTAATTTCTAAGTTTTTTGTTCTATTTAAAACATCATAAAAAAAAATACAGTAAATTAATTTTGTTGATATTATTTGGCATGATTGATGCAATTGATTGTTTCGAATACAGCTAACAAGAAACGGTTCCCAGGTGTGGACTTAAGACTTCACTGAAAATTATGTGAACTTACCGAATCAAGCGTACCTATATTTCAAGTATGAAGCTATTCGATAAAAATGCTGCATCGATAAAATTTCTGAAGATTTTTCCCTTCTTCAATCATAATGGTTGACGTCGAGTTGCTTACTTTCTTTTTATAGCGAATGAGTAGTTCTATAGAATCGTTTACCTCGTTTATTTCATTATGAAAGATCGAAGAGAAAAAAATCACGCGACTGTTTGAGGCATATATATCTATTTTTTCGAAATATTTTCCTCTTTTTGAAGATATGCCGTTGGGTACTAGACATACCACCTACATTTGTTTTGAAAAAAGAAGTGATTTGAAAGCTACATAAGTTTTCATATTAGATGGAAATAGTATATTATTGATTTCACAACGAACAAGAAGTTTCTTTTAATATCTATGATCATTTACAAAAAAGTGGTTGATCCAAAAAATAAGATGACAACGGTTATGGGAAATAAAAGAATAGTCTTTGCATGCTAGCATCGAATACAGATCCTAATGAAAAGAAAAATATGTATCATGCATACTTTCATGATGGCCAAGATTTTTTGACATATAGACATTTCAATGCCAAAGATATTTCATCAAAATTGAGAGTTTTTTAATTGCCAGTCTAGAACAAAGATCAATGTGTCTTTGATCAATGGTTATGTGATCATAATTTTTTTGTTTGAAATATTCCCAATGCAGAAGAAAATAACGATCCAACGATTAAATATCACGGTTGTGTTTGGTGCAATTTATATTCGTTTACAAGTGATATTTTGGTTCAAAATATCACTTGTAAGTGTAAGAATCGATCTGATTAGATTAGAAATCTTGTGCAAGTAAAGAATCTGTAGAAACCAATGGACATGAAGCATTTTTAACCGAATATTGAATATGTGTATTGCAATGGAGCAGGTACGCTGCAAGCAAAAGTGATTGGTCATGTTCAGATTAAATAAATATTCTCGGCGAGAAACTAACGAATTTAAAATATGACTTGCCCTCGGCGTACGTAGAGCAAGTTTTATTAATTTCAAGGCATGTAAAATCTAGGCAATAGTTTTGCTTGATCCTACCTGAATGATATCGGTTTGTACACAGTTTTGCAGAGAATTGAATGTTGAATCTTTTTCAACAAAAAACTAGTGCCCAGATATGAGAGCTAAAAAAGGATATAAAAAAAAAAGATTGACATCACCATTCATTGTGATCCATCCGTTATTTCATCTGATGAATAGCATGCTTAAATTTTGAGCATTAAATTTTCGATGTAGTGATGATTTTCAATGGTTAGATGGAAATGATAAACTTGTGTAACGGTAACATCAGCGGTTCCCACCAATATGTACAATCATCAGAGATGCATATTTTGGTGAGGATATTTGACTGTGGCTTCGTTAAAGTTTATTTAAAAGAAAGAGATAAGCTTTAAGAAACTTTTTCTCTCTATAGTCTGATAGAGAGAAGAATGTTTTATTTTTCTATGCTATTTGACTATACTTCAACTAAGTAATACCATAATAATAAAATTTCGATAAAATCTATTTTATTCGCACGTCTCATGGTTACATAAATGCTACAGAATATTTTTTTTAAATAAATATTAATAGAAAAAATAGAGAGAACTGCAATTTTCACCATTGAGAAGAGAAAATGAAGATGCATCGAAACATATAATATCAGTTTTCCTAATATTGATTTCTGAAGTATTTTTATTCGATTCTCTAACTCTTAAAAAATTGTTTTTTTTCATGGAAAAAAAGGAACAAAAGCGAGTTTTTTCCAGAGAAATTACCAGAAAACAGTATTAGAAGCTCGACTAAAACTTATATTATTCATCAACGTTTTCTATAGTTTGTAGATCTCGATTAGTGATTTAAATCTATACTGAGTAGTTGAAAACTAACTATCAACAATTTCCTAGATAGGTTTGCTCTTAAAAAAGGGCAACTGAGAAGCTTTTAAAAAAGCAGATCAAGAAACTTTGTGATACACGATTCGATACGTCTTCATCTCTGCTTTACAACGGTGAAGATCGCAGTTCTTTATCTTATTTCTATTGAAATTGATTCAAAAAATATTCATCCCCTTTCTTTTTAAAATGATCGTTAATGTTACCGTGACACATTCGAACATAAGAGATTTTATCGAAATTTTATTTTAATGATACTAGTTGGAGTATAGTTAAATAGCATAAAAAAATAGAGCATTCTTTTCTCTATCAGGATATATAGAGATAAAGATTCTTAGAGTGTACTACATGATATAAATATGTCATTGGCACTACTTTTTGATACCCCTATGTAGACTCTTTTTAATGGTAAACTCGATTCAGATGTGACAGAATAAGAGTAAAAAGGAAATGAAGACGATACATTAATTTGTATGAATACTGTTCCTCTTGAAATAATTTCATATCTGTTATCAAATGAAATCATTTATTGCAAATCTTTTCATTTAAATGAAAACTTCTACTAAACAAATATAATAACTAATGTCGAAACAAAAACTTAGCCCAAACACGTAGCGATTCGGCCTGTGTGTTTTCGCCGTCATCCTCAATTAGATGATACATCCGATATATGTATAACTCTGTGTTATTTACGCCCTTACACTCGCTTATGTGAATATCATCAGAAAGAATTGACTCTCAGTGCAGACACTCTTAAATTCCTAAAGATCCACAGTATTTTGTTTTAGAAACTCACTTGATTTCTTGGAAAACTATGTAGGACATAACAGATACTTCAAGTACCTTAAAGTACCAAAGTAGAATGTTTCACTATTGAAATAGTGTCATCGTTTGCACTCTCACTTTGTTTTTCTCAGGTAAAGAGAGCAAAGTGAAATAGAACATAACTTTGAAGCATGATAAATTCTTTCTTTGTAGTCTAATTTTTTTAATAAGAATGCGTGTGAATTGTCAACAAAATCATTAGAGCGTCAGAAGAGTTGTTCTCCGAAATGAAATAATAGTTCTATCTTGTTAAAAAAAGATAAAAAGCTTACGACACTCGGTATTCCCAGGCGGTCACCCATCCAAGTACTAACCGAGCCCGACGTTGCTTAACTTCAGTGATCGGACGAGAACTGGTGTATTCAACGTGGTATGGCCGTAAGCGAAGATTACTATATACCTTTTTACTCTGAATGTAGCTTTTCAATAAATATTTAGTTTCAGACATATTTTTTGTCTGTCTAAATAAATATAAAATAAAAACCTGTGAATATATTCAGTTATTATGCATTATTTATGTATTTCATAAAAATTTGAATCACATCGTCTGTAAAGTACAGCTTTCTAATATTCAAAGTGGTGCTTGACCTGCCATTCTTTACATTCTAAATTTAAATAATTTCTAAAGATTGTCCCATTGATTGGCACTTATAGAATAAGCCATTTCTCCGAGGGTTCAAATGATATATTCTTCTTATACAGTTCTTTTCAATGATGTTTATCAAAATAGAAGATGTATCTAATCTAGAAAACTGCATGAGTATGGATGAAGTATTTCAAAAACTCTTAAGATATCCTATAGTCAATTGGAAATATATAAGATTGACATCAGTTGATAGTAATGATCTAGGATGAATAGTAAACACTAGATATTACTTACTTCACTACATAGAGTTTTAAAATGATCAAAAGTATTCCATGAATAGTTTCTATCACATTTACTATAAGGTTTTAATTAATATCTTGCATATGTCACAAGAGTGTAAGCTTTCATTATGTATATATGACTAGCGTCAAAGCATCAAAATTTTTCATAGTCTGAATATATACTATAGATGTTTAGAAAGAATACTGAACGTTTATCAGATACATACGCTAATCCATTAGATTAAACAGATGAAAAAATCTCAGGAGCTGGTGAATTATATGCTAAGATGGTCATAAAAAGACTGCCGAATATATTATCTGAATAGCCCAGCTCACGCTGTATGTAGCAAGTCTGTGAAGCGTAAGTGATAGGTATAATATCTATGTAAAACTGGAAAAGTTACAGGTAGGATATCAAAATGGCACTCGTAAAATTATATATTTTAGAATAAAAGGTTGATTTACAACGACTATTTCTTGAATTTGATAGTAGTACTGATCAGAGTATTGTTATATCATCATTTATAATCAGTTTCATTTGATTCAATCTAGTGAAATGATTTCAGAATCCAAACATCTACTATGATTGCTGCCATGAGACACTAACTATTAGAGCTCAATCAGTTAGCACTTTTTCTGTTTGAATTCAATAGCTGTAGCTAATTACTTCAGATCAGTTCAATATTACTAAAAATGATCAAACCAATGAGTGAATCTGTTCAATTCTTATATAACTTAAGCAGTTCCAATGATAGAAACTGCAAGAGTGTTACCGTGTAATTTTGTTTCAAATGACATTTGATACAGAAGATTCCGATTATTTTCTGTTGTTAGGCATTGAACTACGATAGAAAATACTCGATTAAATTTGAAATTTGTATCCAATCGATAGAATGTGATCTATCGTGAGTGACCTAGATTTCGGTCAATTTTTTTTAGCATATATTAAATATGAATAAAAAAGGGTTCTTTCATATTAAATATCAATAATAAAGAAATAGTCATTGCGAAATATGCTCAGATTTTCAGAATTTTTGAAAATTTCCTACACAACATCCATGCCTATGGAAAACCCATATACAGCAAATTATAGGAAAAGTACTAGAAGTTTCCAAGACTTTCCATGACGAGAGAAGCCTATTTCCAAGAAAATTTGGTAATTATTTAGGACTGTCAAAAGGTAGCAGCAGTGGCACTTCTTTTGATCGATTTTTCTATACTATTTGATTAGTATTCATCTAATATTATAGTAATAGAATTTTGATAAAAACTATTTTTGTTAACGCGTAGCTGGTTATTTGAGATCGTAATGGATGTGGCACTTCTGAATTTCATTTTATCATTTTGTCGTCGTTTAACAAGTTATTTTAAGAAACAAAACTATACCAGAAATACAGCGTGAAAACCCCTACAATTTCTTAAGGACTACTTATTTTATAGTTGCACTTTTTTGTTGTTAAAGTGAGGAAAAAACTAAGCGATCAAATTTTGACGTTGCGAAAACAGGACTTTTTTTGCCAAGAACTATATTCGTTTTTTCGCATGTCATCTTTTTATAGTTGTTCTTTGTAAATTGTAGAACATTTCACGCTGTATCTTGTAGTGTGCTTTGTTTTTCTAGTAAACACATCAAGTGATAAGAAGATGATATGAGAAAAAAATGAATACAGCTTTTACAAAAAATAGATCCTTTTTTTGCATCGTCGAAATTTGATCGCTCAGAGTTTTGTTTGTTTTGAAAACAAACAAGTGCAACTATGAAATAAGTAGCTCTTTAGAAATTGTAAAGCTTTTCACGTTGCATCTTGTGGTATATTTGGTTTTTTAATACAACATATTAAAAGGTGATAAAATGGAACACAAAATGCTCCACATTTTATGTTTGAAAATCACAAACTCGATATCAATAAAAATAGTCTTTATCAAAATCCTATTACTATGATATTGGATGAATACTAATGAAATGGCGTAGAAAAATAGAACAAGAGATGCTCTATTGCACATCAATTCTCAAACTATTAAGATATAAGTTAGCAATTTCCATTAATAACTAACATCCAAACGGAAAACTTTTGATTAATTTTTGACATCATCAACATCTATGACAAACATTAACATTAAAACACTATTCATGTAATCTTTCGAGAAATTTTCAGTGACCACTCAGTTTTTCGATAATATATTGTCTTTCTCGGAAGTTTGAATACTGTTATTTAAAGTAGGAAGAGTATTGAAATTTTTGTACAGTGCTCATGTTTACATTTCTTTCATATAAGGGTATTAAGTAGTAAGAAACACAAGATGTTGAAGATATTTAACGTATGAATAGTTAACAAGTATTTCTTAAGATAAAAACAAAATCATGAATAAGAACAACATAATCATATATTAATGAATTTCATTCATTTTAAAAAATCAAACGGAAAACTACATTTCCATTATTTCTAACTATTATCAGTTATTGATCCGTTTTATATAGTAAAGTTTAAAATTATAAAAAAAAACATCAAACAAAAAAAAAAAAAGATTTAAGATTCATTTGTAGCTCTTAATTACTCTTTTGTTGCAAATGGTTCTTGTTCAGAAAGTCGAAATATTGCATGATTATCAAGAATTTCAAGACTTGGCCGATCTGTTTTAAATGCATTAACACACATTGCTCGTGCAAGAACATCAATTGGTGTCGTTATCCACTCAGGTGCCATACGTTGTACAGTATTACGAATAATCATTTGTGCAAAACCTTCAAATGGACGATTTTCAGCTCGATCAACCATTAACATTCTAATACAAAAAAAAAATAAGCTTAAGTAACAATAAAGAAATAAAATTAATTTACGCTGGTCGATAAATTGCTAAACGTTCAAATGACATCTGAGTTAAAGCTGTTTCTGTTTGACCCTAAAACAAAATCAACATATTTTCTATTGAAATTTTTATAAATAAAAAACATACTTTCACTTTAGGATAGAGCAATAATGAATGTGGATTAGCTCCTTGGCTTGATACAAGATGAAACTGTTTACAACCTTCTTGTTTAGCAAGTCGAGCTGATCCAACTACATAATCAAAATCTACTCGACGAAAACCTTCCTAATTAGTAAAAGTGATAATAAGAAATATAAATAAATCAATAAAACACAAACTGCTCCAGATTTGCCTCTTGTTGTACCCAAACAACAATAATGTATATCAGCACCATGGAATGCTTGAGGATAATCATCAATTTTATCAAAATCTATTTGACGTTGTTCCTAAATATTAAATCTATTGAATTATATTTTTTCATTCAAGTCATTTCTGACTCATCTATGATTCAACTTGTGAAATAGTTATTATTTCCTCATCTATTTTGTTTTAACTATTACTATATATGCAAAATAACAACGCAATAACATGTTTTATTATGAATAGTCGACTCTATTAATAGTCTTTTTTTAGACATTTTTGATTACTCAACATTATCATTTTTAAAAATAGATAACAACTGCTCGATTTCCAACATAACTTGTAAGATATTTAAATAATTAAATCAGTACCGTTTTTTCTTTATATTCATTATCTGTATAATCAACTTGGCGACGACCAACCAAAATGATTTTTTTAAA
>JAJEKB010000226.1:5580-27818 GCA_022393335.1 Macrotrachela quadricornifera | reverse complement strand
ACAACAGCGAATACATGTATGAGAATATCTATAAAATGTCTTTTTTTTTTGTTTATTGTTAGCTTTTATTCTAGTTTCAACCTGTTTCACATATTGATTGTTGGAATTCGTCATATCGACCAGCACGAGTAAATTTTAATTAAAAAACTATATTTTATATTTATTTATTTCAATATTATTATTATCAGAAGCAACTTCATCCATTACGAGAAAATTCTTTACAGAACGATTCTTATATTTTATCTAATTATCAAGTAAATATAATATTGATTTTTATTTAATCATTTATTATTAATTTTTTTTTGTATAGATTCTTCCACCAATTCAATCATCAGAATCTCAACGTTTGGTAGAAATTTTTGAATAAGAAAATAAAACCCAAACTAACATAATAATCTTTTCTATTTATTTTAGTGATCATTTTATTTCCCATTTGTTTCTCTATAATGAGCCGTACACATATTTTCCTACTTATTTTTCTTCTTTTTATTTTAAACAGAAAGCAAAAATAATTTTTAAAATTAAATTTTCTTATACATATTTCAGGTTACTAATAGTAAACCTCAATGGAATTCATCATCATCATCAAAAGTTGGTTCACTTCAAAATACAGCACATAAACCTGCAGGTGGTAATGTTAAGGTAATTACCTAGCACAAGATACGATGAAATTTTAAAAGAACTTAGATTTATGACTACACTTATCGACCTTTTCTTTTTAAAGAACTTTGAACCATAATAATTATAATATCATTTTTTTTAGTACAGAATTATTGTAATACTATTACTTGAACAATGCTTAGGATCTAAAGAACATTTTTATGATAGATAGAGCTTATCAATAAATTGAGATGATTCTTATTTTATTTTGTACAGATTTGTCAGATGTTTTTCTTGTTAACGAGCGAAGGTCTGCCAGTATCAACTATCGATCGCGCTAATGCTTTTCCTATACCAAAAGGATACGAGTTCATGGTCTCTTGATTAAGAATTATGATTATTTTACTGGATTTTTGTTCTCTAGTTAGTTATGAGTGAAGACCTGAAACTTTGCTCGAAGATAGATCTTATGATTAATAGATAGTTCTAAAAATTTAAATACTTGCGAATATTTTCTTCTTAAGATATTAAATGATCAAAAACACGATCGTATATCATAAAACCATGTTAAGAGATGGGATATTTTCACTGACTGATATCTCGAAAAGAAAATATTCTTAAGAACTGAAACTTTTAAAATGATCTGATAATCATAAGATCTACCTCTAGGCAAAATTTCTGACCTAAATTTTGTAATTCGATTTTTTTTCATTAATATCTAGCCAGAAGACAAAATTCAATAATTTAATCATAAATTTTGATAATGAGACTATGAACTCATATCTTTTTGGTTTTCATCCAGTCTCAACAGAACCTACTTCTAAGAAAACATCAGCTCGATCAACAATTGACATTTACGAACCTTCCTTCGTACGGTTGAAAAATATTCATATTTCAGTTTAATAATTCTATATTCTCATATTATCTACTACTTTTTTTTAAAATTCTCATAGATTCCAAATCAAAAATTACAATGGAATGCTAAATCGAAAATAGGCTCACTTGATAATGCTCATCATAAAGCAAGTGGTGGTAGTGGTACAGTCAAAGATAAAAAACCTGATTCAAAAGAAAAATCTAAACCAAACTCTGATAGTAATACTCATGAAATAATGACAACAGGTGGTGGCAACGATGAAAATCATGGAATAGTTAATGATGAACATCACGAAAACGTTGGTGATATATCAAATGATGTAATGGAAACACAAAAGCATGAAGACGATGACAAATAAAATCGAATGATTAACAAAAGAAAAGGACAATTAATGCATTTTACTTCTTTTTCTTTTTCTTTATTATTATTCAATCTTCAATAGTCGCTATTATTATTATTATTATTAATATCATCATCGTCTGTAAGAATAATTAATAAAACAAAAACACAAAAAAAAATAAATCAAAGTTTATTTCTAAATCTTTTGGTATAATTCATCATCTTTCGCTTTCTTTTTATTTCTTGCTTGCTCTTTTGTTTGTCATTGTGCTTCACTAATCTTTACTATCTATTTACACATTTAAAAAAATCTCATCTTGTTTATTATACATATATACATAATATTGATGATTGAACATTTTTGATGTTCTTTTTAGAGCTAGTCTCGCTTTCTTTGACTTCTTTTTTCTTTTTTTTTTTGTATCATGATTCATACACATTTCTTTCTCTCTTTATGCGTGTTTGTTGGTTGTTAACTAAACAAAAAAAAACAAGAAAAAAAAACATATTAATGCTTTTTTTTTTGTTCGTCTTGTGTGAAATTAATTGTTCTAGGCAGAATACGTGCGTTTTTTCATGTATTGTTCAACACATTCGCACATTCTCATTAATTAATCAATCAAGATTTCTTCTTTTTCCTTCTTTTTTTTTCTTCTTCATTTTCTTTATACACACACACATATATACATACATATATATACACATAATGAAAAACAAGAATTAAAAGCTTATGTCAATGACTTTCTTGTATAAAAAAAAACAATAGTTCAATGTTTGACTGAAACAATAAAAGGATTTAATAAATGGAAAAAAAAATAATTTCATCAATTTCTATTTTTTAAAATTAATAATTTATGTTTCTGGATCGTGTATAAAATAATCATTAGAAAGATACATCGATGACTCAAATAAAAGATATTAATGTATGATTTTTCGTTGTTCAATGAGTAGAATATTCTACTAATTAACTTTATAAATAATGAACATCTGCGTGATTGAATATATTAGGGTTTGTGAACGTCAACTTAGTATTCAGAAAAACATTTTCAATATTCATTGAAATGATGATAAACAGTGGCAGTTCATATAGGGAAAAAATACTCTTGAGCATCAAAAATAATTATTGTCAAATTGTTTGCATATCGTAGGCTTTTTTACTAGTTTTATAGACGGGCGTGGATGAAATGATTGAATGAATACTTTGACAGAGGATAAGTTTGATGATGATATTGTGGGTGAAGAAAATCAGAGTAAGGAGATGAGCTATCTTATCATCTGCATTTTTTACTGTGAAGATCTAAACGATGTGCTGAAGAAATGACGGAAAAAGTTGAAAGAGCAATATCATTAAGGCTTTTCTTCCGTACTTTACGTCTGCCATATTAGTATGCATAGATTCGTATATACGTATATGTATAAAATAAAATATCTGCGAAACAGAAATCTACTGTAAAACTACAGAAGATGACGTATTACGAATACTTTTTTTTATACCAGATTAAAACTTTTTTTGCAATACTAATTAATTATGTTCATAATTACTCTTGTCATTGCATCAATAGGATAGCATGTCCGGAAAGTCATCTATTAAAGTTCTTTTTGTATATCTTTGTTATTTCATTTAATTTTATAAACAATTTTTTTCAATGATAAGTAACTATACCGAGCTTTTATTTACTCGAATGACTATCCACATTATTGTAAAATACTATCATCTTGAATCACAATAGGAAAATTTTGTTTTCTTTGTATTTCTAGAAAAAACATTACGTAGTGGTTTTTGTTTCTTTAATTATTTCGACTTTCTATTATAGTTTTCTGTAAATTTTGCTTCAAAGCAACAATATTAAAAATTTCTAATATATGTATTCTTGTAGAATACAATGAGCTCTGTCAAACCATATGAAAATATCAAAGGCAGCACTTAATCAATTTTTGAACTACTCGTATCTTCGAAAGAAGACAAAATTTTTGTATCCTAATTCAAGAAGATAGTTCTGCATAATATTATGGAAGGCCATTCGAGTAAATAAAAACTCGGATAGCCACCTATCATTTAAAAAAATTGTTTATAAAGTTAAATGAAATAACCGAGATGTATGAAAAAACTTAAATTATATGTTTTAAAGAACATTCTTCACAACTTTGTTCAATTGAATTCTATTTAATAAATTCTTTTATTTCGTATATTTCAATGTAGTACTAAAATATTATATCTCAGTATTCATATATGCTAAAAACAATATATCGGCATTGATGATATAGAGCCTTTTATTTGTATTTCTTTAATTGACACAATGAAAATTTTCATGAATATTTATAAACTCAATCTATCCGATATAAAAAAAAATATATACTATAGAATATCTGTACTTTTAAAATAATTATTCTCGTTTTTTATAGATCATTAAAAATAATTTTGAACTTTTATAGTAAACATCCTAATCATTATTTGATAATAATGAATTTTTTTTCGCATAAAATCGAATTTTTAAAAAGAATTAAATCATCTATGTTCAACATAAATCAAGTTTTCATGATCTTATTCTACATAAATAGATTTTTAGAAATTAATTTGAAGTTATTCAAGTTTGAAAAGAATTAATGACTATCTAATTTTAGCGTGCTATTTTTATCCTATTCAAACTCTTATTTCATACTCTTTGTTGAACATAGAAAAAAAAGTCATTTATTGCATCCGATAAAATGCTTAATTGATACTCGAAGACAACTTATGCCTCAGGCTAAAAAGAAATATACAATACTAAGCTCATATTATACACTTCGTATATCAAGATTATTTGTCTTTCTTTTCTTACGAATATAATCTAAGATTCATAAAACATCATTTATCCGATAATATATTAACTATAGATTGTTATTTCATGTCATCATAGAAAATATAACAAACTAAAACAAAAGAATATGTAATATATGTCATGCTATTCTATCAAGCTTGGGGCAAGGCTGGATGTCACCAAGCGCGTCCGCAGGTTGCGGATGGTGGAATGACCATCAGTACAATGATTAGCTGTGAAGAAGAACAAATAATTGTTTAAATAAGCAGTTCCGGACAATTCAGCCATCTTGCCAATAGGATCTGGCAGAATTTTGGATGGCACCAGAACACTTACAAAATGCTACAGAAATCCAGAGACGACAAGATGACATGACGAATATAGACCACCAGAAACAAGGGTTATCCGAACCAAGTTTCATAAGCCTTAGCTAGGACAAGTGGAGTTGTCTAACTTTGATCGATAGTTTACCTAAGAGAACGAAAACTCTGATTCAAAACCAAGGGCAGATGAGCCTCTTAGCCGTGATAGGCAGCTCATTACTGGGGAGGGAAATGGCAACCTATCTCAGTATTCTGCCAAGAAAACCTATATGGGCAATTATAGCTAGAGTAATCTTAACATAGTACCGGAAGATGAGCCCTTCAGATCGGAAGGTATTCGAGAAGCTACTGGAAAAGAGCAAGGTACAAGCAGCTGTAAAATTCATGATGTGGCTAGATCAAAGCCGAAAGGACGTCCAGCTATTGACGTGTCCTAAGACTAAAGGAAAGTGCAATACTGCAAGGAATTTTATACAGCAACAATGTCAAGATCGAACATTAACATCTTAGAAGCTAGTGAAATAAAATGGATTGATATGGGGCACTTCACGTCAGATGAACACCAGATATTTTACTGCGGAAATGAAACTCAAAGAAGAAATGGTGTAGCCATCATTGTGAACACAGTGTGATCTCGGTTGGTGCTCGGATACAATCCAGATTCCAAGGTAAGCCAACCAACATCACGGTGATTCAAGTCTATGCTCCAAATATAGAGACGGAGGAAAATGAAATAGAAGAATTGTATGCCGACCTGAAACAGCTCTTAGACACAGCAGCATGAAAAGACACCATAGTCATCATGAGGGACTGAAATGCTAAAGTTGGAAGCACAACAATATCTGAAATAGCTGAAAAATTCTGACTTGGCGTCCGGAATGAAGCAGAGGATCGATTAGTGAATTCCTACCAGAACAATTTGATATTCATTAAAAACACTTTCTTCTAACAGCCTAAACAACGACTCTATACATAGACATCACCGGACAGACAACGGCGAAATCAAATTGATTATATACTATGCAATCGAAGATGGAGAAACTCCGTTCAGATAACAAAAACATGACGTGGTGCTGACTGCGACTCTGATCATGAACTTTTTCCTGCAAAAATTCAGATAAAACTAAAGAAAACAGAAAAATCATCGGACAACCAAGATGTGATTCTGTCAATGTTCCATACGAATACACAATGAATGTTAAGAATAGATTCAATAAAAAATATCCCCAATAAAAAGAAACAAAAGAAGGCGAAGTAGTTGTCTGCTGACACGTTAAAAATGACTGAAGAAAGATGCAAAGCAAAAGCAATGGAGATGTGATAAAATTTTCTAAACTGAATGCTGAGTTCGAAAGAATGGGAAGAAGAGACAAGGAGATATATATGAACAAAGAATGCAAAGAAATTGAAAAGAACAACTGAAAAGTAAGAATCAGAAATCTTTTCAAGAAAATTAAAGAAACCAAGGAAAACTTTCCAGCAAAATAGAGTACAATAAAAAACGAACACGGAAAAAACCTGATGGAAAAAGAAGATATAAAGAAGAGAAGGCACGAACATACCGAAGAACTGTACAAGAAAGATTCCAGCATTATGGATACATTCGATGGTATAGTCACAGAACTAGAGCCACGTATTTTGGAAAGTGAAGTCAAATGGACTTTAAAAAGTAGTGCTAAAAGCAAGGCTCCTAGAGTCGACGAAATATCAATTGAACTCCTTACGATTCTGCAAGATGATGGGATTAAAGTAGTGCTTACACTTTGTCAACAGATATGGAGAACATAGCAACGACAAAAAGACTGGAAAAGAACAAGTTATATACCGATACTAAAAAAGGGTAGTGCTAAAGACTGCTCAAACTACCGAACCATTGCACTTATTCCACACACAAGTAAATTAATACTCAAGATATTGCAAGCCAGAATTCAACAATACATGAAACATGAATTACCATATGTACAAGCCGAATTCAGAAAAGACGAAGGCACTCAAGAACAAATTGCAAATATTCGTTAGTTAATAGAAAAAGCAAGAGAATTTCAAAAAGACATACACTTCTGCTTTATTGACTACACTAAAGCCTTTGACTGCATAGAACACAACAAACTGTGGACATCATTTCATAACATGGGTATACCAAGTCATCTCATGTATCTACTCAAAAACTTGTACACCGACCAAGAGGTCACAATCAGAACCGAATATGGACCAATTGAATGGTTCAAAATTGAGAAAGATGTACGGCAAGGCTGCATACTATGGTACTAGATCAATTCGCCACATATGAAGGAAAGAGAACATTGATGAAATTAAGTAACTATATTTTAGTTGTTATCAAATTTACAAATAGTCTCAATCGTTTGAAATGAAGCTATTGTAGCAATCTTTGAGAATGCGAACATTTCTTAAAGTAATTGTAAACAAATCTAACGGACGTCTTTTAAAAGGCAAACCTGAATTTTTAACTACAACTCATTTCAAAAAGGCTTAGGTCACTGTGATGAGGCTTCGAATGTATTGTAACGATAATCAACGTCTTGAAATGAAGCAAAATTTAGGTTTCAATAGATTTTGGTTTTCCACAATTATCACAGCAGAAATATTAGTAATTACTTTCATAGAATACCGATTACATGCAAAGAGAAATGTAGACGATGATCCAGGCCGAATTAGAAAAAAAATTTAATCATTATTTTATTTAGATTTTGATTATATTTTTTCTCTCTAAATGTGTCACCTACTAATTGGATGGATCTAATAGGACCATATTAAAGCATGGAGACTATTTGTAAATTTGACTACAACTGAAATATAGTTACTTCATTTCATCAGTGTTCTCTCTCCTATATATGCGACGAATCCATCCGTCACTCATACTATCACCTTACTTATTTAACTTGATGATACCACTCTGATGGCTGAAAATGAAGAAGACTTGAGAAATCTCTTGTTAAAAGCTAAAGAAGAAGGTGCAAAAGCTAGTTTGCTACTCAACATAAAGAAGACCAAGATCATGTCAACTGGTAATATAAATAGAATATTATAGATGGTAAAGAAATCGAAGTAGTAACAGACTTTATATTCCTTGGCTCAAAAATCAACATGGATGGTGACAAAATACTAAACGGCACAGTCATCACACTGCCAAGAAAGATATACGTATTATCAAGACTATGGTATTGCCAGTTATAGCGTATGGCAGTAAAAGCTAGACCATCAAAAAGGCTGTCCGAAAAAAACCGATGCTTTTGAACTGTGATATCGGAGGAAACTGCTAAGAATACCTTGGATCACGAAAAGAACCAACCATTCAATACTAGAAGAGGTGTAACAAGATATCCCATTAGAAACATTAGTAAAGAAGTTGAAACTTGAATATTTTGGCCACATAATGTGAAGACATGAATCGTGGGAGAAAACGCTAACGCTTAGTTGGAAAAATCGAAGGCGACTGTAAACGAGATCAACAAAAGATAAGGTAGCTGGACACCATCACTGTTATCATGAAAAAGAACATTCAAGAATTCAAAGAGTTAGTCATCGACAGAGACGCATGGCGCACAAATGCCCATCAGATCACGAAGAGTTGACATCGACTGAACAATAATATTCTATCAAGCTTGTTTATATTGTCTAATGAAACTTGAATGGCAAAGCATTCAAAATATTATTGTTTTACATGCAAAATGCTTAGATTATTCCTAATCGCATGATTATATATCACATAAAAAAACGATATTAAATCAATACTAAAATAATGAAAAGCTGTATTTATCAATAAACCATTCAACAATGGACAAATCATTTTGTAGTGATAAGAATCTTCCCTATGAAATGAATATATATAAATATATTTTGACACAATGAGGTCGCTAATAATCATTTAATATTTTGTATCTGCCATCTATAGAATTACATCATTGGTGATAGAAGTTATTATTTGTTTGTTCGATTACGTTCATTCAATATAATTATATCAAAAAAGAAAAGAAGACCATAGATTTAATTTTTTTTTTAATTATTAATTTTATTTTTAGATAACTAAAATATTATCTATAGAAAAAGTAAGAATTTTATTTTTATCATTTTTAAATAAGAAAAAAAAATCATCATTTACAAAAGAATGATTTCATTTTTATTGTATTTGGATGTTTGATAGTATTAATCATTTTAATACACGATTAAGTGAACGCGAGAAAGACGACGAAAAGGGATCAGCTTTATTTTTTCGTCTTTTATTGACCAAAGACAATAAAAAAACAACTGCTAGGATTTATATTACACTCGTTTCTTTTTCGTTCGTTTATTCATTTGGATTTCTTTTGTCGATATGTATTCATATTAAACAGATTGTCATCGTTAGATCAAGTGTAAACTGTCCTTCAATCAATATTGAAAAGAAGAAATACTCGAAATTCTTTATTTAGAATAAAAATTTACACGAGAAATAATTAACTATTGTTTCAATTAAATAGATACTATTTATTTTATGTATCAAGATAAAAAGAATAGTAATAAATAGAAAAATATGTAGTATATGAAATGTTTCTCTTATTCATCTATATAAAAACTGTATTTCTATCAGAAATATATATATAAATTTTTCATACTAAAATATTAAAAGTAAAACAATAAATCATGTACAGGTAAGATTAAAGTTCTTTTTCTTGTTATAAAAAGAAGAAAGTTACTGAAGACAAAATTTTAGTTAATTTTTATTTATATCATAGAGATCTATGGAATTTGATTATTATTATTACTTTAATTTCCTTTGAACAAACGCATGGACATGGCCGAATGGAAGATCCACCAGCTCGAAATGCTGCATGGCGTTATGGTAAATATTTTTTTTTTTATTATAGTTGCATAAAAAAGAACAATTTGGTGTTATTAGGTTTTGATGTTCCTGCTAACTATGATGATGTTGGGTTAAATTGTGGTGGATTAGGTGTTCAAAAATCAAATGGTATATATTTTAATTATGATTCTTCAATATATATATTAATATTTAGGGGGTAAATGTGGTGTTTGTGGTGATTCATATACAGGACCTCGTTATCATGAAACTGGTGGTAAATATGCAACGAATACAATTGTGCGACATTATGTATCCGGTGCTTTGATTGATGTTAAAATTTTGGTAAAATAGAAATTAAAATATAGAATTTATTTTACTTGATTCATTGATTTTCTTTTTTCTTTTATCAAAAGTTATCAGCAAATCATCAAGGTTTTATGGAATTTCGTTTATGTCCAGCATTAGATCCAAATATTGAAGTCACACAAGAATGTTTAAATCAAAATATACTTTATATAGAAGGAATTGGTACACAATATACTGTTAATGAAGGAATGGATTTAATCTTTTTACGGTAAATTTTTTTTAAATATATATAATAAAATCTTTTATTTAATAGTATTCAATTACCTTATGATTTATCATGTTCTCGATGTGTATTACAATGGCGTTATCATGCTGGAAATAATTGGGGTAAAGATATTGAAACCGATAAAACATGTCTTGGTTGTGGTTCACAAGAAGAATTTTATAAGTAAAATAATTTCTCTGTTTTGTGAATGATTTCTTTTTATTTATATTAATATTATAGTTGTGCAGATATTAGCATTATATCAAAAACTAATAATTTATTATTTGATCATACAACAAGAATTATACAAAATCCTTCATTATTATTTCCATTAGATAATCCAGTAGTTTTTTCTTCAACTATGCCAACATCAGCTTTTATTTTCTCACCTACAATATTAACATCAACAAATTCAAATTTTCAAATTTTATCATCTAAACAGTTTAATGAAAATAATAAAATTCTTCGTTGTTTTCCAACGAATGAAGCTCTTAAGCCATTAATTGGTATAGAAAATTGGTGTTTACAATTATGTGCTATAAATTGTCCACCGACATTATGCATTTGTGTCAACATTTAACAAAAAAATAAAACAATAATTTTTTGTTGTATTAAAAAAAAGAAATTGAAAAAAAATTTGTTCATTGTTTTATGTGTGTGTGTATTTATTTAACTATTTACTGACAAAAGCAAATGTATAATAGAAAAACTTGTTTCTTCTTGATTTCAGAAAAAGAAAAAAAGAAAGATTAAAAAAATTAATATGGTCGATATTACTACACTTGCTAATCAAGAAAAGAGCATTCATAAATTGGTTAATCAAGTAAATGTAAGCATCATTTATATTGTAGAAAATACAAAATAAAAATACAATAAATTATTTCTTTATCTTTTTATTTTTATTTTGTTTATCAGATAGAAGATAGAATTAAAACATGTGTTGATTATCGAAATTTAATTAGTGATTTACATAGTGAGTTATGTTATATTTTTTTTTTCTAAAAATTAAGAATAATTACAATCGTTTATATAGATAAATCCTAGTAGCATGTCTTCACCTAGTATGAGAGGAAATAATTATAATGTCCGAGAGTATTCGACAAAGGAAATGCATGGCAGACATGATGACCTCTACTCGTCTGTCTTTCATGCTAAACAATAAAATTATTCGTAGGAATCGGCGGACTGATTTTCATCCTATAAAATTCAATGTATATTGGATAAATATTGCTAGAATAAATCACCTTTTAATTTTTGTTCATAGATTTATATATTAAACATTAGTCTGAAATTCTTCTTACATAATGAGAAAATAAGAATTTAATAAATTTCTCTTTTATTTTTATTTTTATTTTTAGTTAATAAGTCTGAATTAACTAAACCTATAGATGATCAATTATCTAATCGATTAACTAC
Organism: Macrotrachela quadricornifera; assembly: GCA_022393335.1. Classification (NCBI taxonomy): domain Eukaryota; kingdom Metazoa; phylum Rotifera; class Eurotatoria; order Philodinida; family Philodinidae; genus Macrotrachela; species Macrotrachela quadricornifera. The sequence goes on along the minus strand of JAJEKB010000226.1, from coordinate 16,093 downwards.
ATGCAATACATTATTTGAAGATGGTAAAAATCTTATAAAACAAAATTTTAGATTAATATTATTTTTTTTGTCTTTAGTTCGAACACCACGAGAAAGTGTTCTTGATATAGGTATAATATTAATGAATTAAATTATTTTCGATATAAATTTAATATTTAGTTGCATTAAAAACCATTTCATCATTTGTTCGTATTCAAACAGTTGCTATTGATAAAAAAACTACAACTGAAGATGCATTAAAATTTATACGAAAATGTGTATGAAGAAAAATAAAAGTTTTGATTTTCAAAAAAAAAAATGAAGATTTTTCTTATTCTTCTAGGCAAAAATTATTAAAAATAATATGATAGAAAATGATGATGGATTTGAAGAATTTTATAAAAATTTTTGTTCTTATCATAAAATAACTGGCATGATGAATTTTATGTAAGAAATACTTTTGATAATGTAAAACTTTATTCTATATGAAAACAAAAAAGGTCAGGTCGATTACCAACATATTGGTTTGAAAAACGATTTTTAGAAAAATCATTTTTAAAAAAACGTTCTCGTCGAACAAAAGATGTAATTGATTCTTCTCAATATACTCAAATTACAGAAGTAAATAATAAAAATAATTAAATAAAAAATAATATTTTTTTTTTAATTTAGATTAAAGAGATGTCATCACATGGTGAACAAACATCGAAAGAAATTATTCGAATTCATCGATGTTTAGAACAAGCATATGAAAATAATAATAGTTGGTTTAATTTTTTTTAAACAAATGTTTTATATTTTTTATTTTATTTTTAAGATCAACCAATTAATTTTTTTATGTTTACAATTCATCCTACACTTTTTTCTCGTACAGTTGAAAATATATTTCATATTTCATTTCTTATTAAAGTAAAATCAAAACAAAAAATTATGAAATTTTATAAACTAATTGTTTTTTTGTTATTAAAGGAAGGAAAAATCGAATTATTTTTGGATGATAATCAATTACCGGTGATACGTAAGTTAGTTTATTTAATAGAAAGTATCTTAGTGGACTATATAATGTAAATTCTAATGTAGTAAATCATTCGCATAATGACACAAAATTCTCGCTTTCGATTAGATAATAAAAATCAGACTTTTTTTCGATTTCAAAAAGACTATTATTCATGAGAAACGGCCTAGGATTAATCAGTCGTTTTTGCGTCGACACTATGTATATCATGCAGTCTCTAATAAATTATGAATACTTTGAAATAAATTCGAACTAACAGCTTATTGATGTAAAACTATTGCTTTTTAATGGTTTTTTTAACACAATACTTTGATTCCTTCAGGAGCACTAGAATAACTAAATTTCGACTTGAAATTTTGCACAAATATAGTCCTTAACGAGAATGGTTTATTGTAAGAGTATCCGATCTTTTGGTTTGCTTCCATCCTGAAAAATAAACGTCAACTATGTTCATGTATATGAGCAATGTAAAAGACAACTGTAACCATAGCTGAATCTTTGAACGAGAACAACAAAAAGGTCTGAAACTTTCACAATGAATAATTCTCGTTAAGCCCTACCGTTGGTGCAAAGTTTCAAGTTAAAATTCAAAAATCAGTTTTCCTGGTGTTTCCGAGGAAGACTACAGTATTTTGTTAAAAACGTATCGTAAGAATGCAGTAATCTCTGCGTCAATAAGTTGTTGATCGAAATTCGTTCCAAGATACTCATACCTCATTAGAGAGTACATGGCACACGTACTCTCAGTGAAAAAGCGATTGATCAATGGTAAGACTTGCTTCGTCGTGTGCCTGTTTTGATGCTTCAATTTCTTGCATCCTTTGTCGTAATAAAATTAGTTAGTTCTTTATTCATATGTATTCATTTTGATAGATAACTATAAAATGAAGTTTAAGGATGCTAAGTTCGGTGATCGGGAAGTTCATGAAATCGATGCATTACCTTCTGCTTCTAACTTGTTCTTCAAAACGACAGATCAATCTCACAATCTTTTGTGATTTCTATACTTGACACTATGATAGTTCTCTGCATAATAGAAGAAAGAAATGATTTTTCAAGAAATTTATTCATTTTTTATGGGACAATTTTATACCATGCCTTAAAAAAATCGTGAGATAAGTCATACAACTAAATCACTTCTATTTATTCTAGAGAATAAATAGAAGTGAGAACGTTGGTTAAAATATATTGTTGAGTAATGAATTACTGACTATGGAAAAAAACTATCTCTCTTTTCTTTGTCTAAGACTACGGGAAATATGAGACGATATTTAATCCCTAACTGTATTCAATGATAGAATGAATATGTAGCTATGAAAAGAATTCAACTGATGTCAAATGACAATAATGGAGAAAAGCTATGAAGTTACGTGTCAAAATAAAAAGCGAACGAAAGCCTTGAAGTTCAAGGTCAACCCTATTTCATAAGAATTTTTAATATTTAATTTCAATAAAAAGTAAACGAAATTTTTCAATAGTATTTAAATTCATTTAACTATTTCTAATGATAATAGAAAAATCCTTGATACTTTTATAATATATCTTTAAACAAAGCTAAATTCTTCATTTGTCTTTTTGTTATTTTTAAGGTCCTGTGAATAAGCTTGATACACAAAATGATAGTAATATGGATGTTGATCTTTCATCATCAAATAATAAATTAAATGAAATTCATTCATTAACTCAAGTCATTTTATCATTAGATATGGAACAATGGGAAAATTTAGTTGACGTATTTCATATTCAAACATCAATGATTAATAATGAGAATTAGTATTCTAACCAATATCAAACATTTTCTCTATTCTTTTTTTTTTTTTGTTTATCTCTTTTATTATTGTTTTGTTCTCTTCATGTCAGATATATATATATATACATACAACTTTACAAAATGATAATCAATAATCCTGAAAAAACAAAACATTGTTATTTTATTTGATGTTTTTCTTTTTTTTTATTTTAGATAAAATATGTCAGCCAGTATTATGCCAGATATGCATCGGCATACGGCACGTAAAAGTACAATATCAAAAAATATAAAATCATCAAATGTATCATTATGTAATAATTCAACAACACATTATTCAACATATCATAATGATAATAATTCAAAACAACAAACATTATTTGATACAATACAATGTAATATTAAATTAGAAAATGATATTCCACAACAACAACAACAACAACAAGAAAAAGAATCATTTATTATTTTACATGATAATGAAATAGAACAAATGAATATTGGAGAAGATATTGAACAAACAAATGAAGAAATCGTTTTTGATGTTATTGAACAGATTAAAAATGATATTGTTCAATCTTCTTTAAATACATTTACACCGAATTCTAATCAGGTTTTAGTATTTTAATTAAATCAAAAAAGAATATATATATATATATTCTTAATATTTTTCTTTGTATTTAGATAGAAAAGAGAACTTTTTCCATTGATACTCAGGAAGCTCTTAATGTGATTGATTCGATTATAAATCATTTTAACGAGAATGATAATAATGAATGTAATTATTATTATTTTAAATTATTTTTTTTAATTTTGATTTTCTAGTTTTATCTACAAAACTAGATAATAAAATAGAAGAAAATTCAAATCAGAATTTAGATGAAATAACACCAATGGATAGTGATCAACAAATATCTACTGTTACACGATCACAAACAAATGATGATATTGTAGAAATTTCAGGTTTGTTATTTAGTAAATTAGAATCAAATAATTTTTTTCGAACAATTGTTTATACTTATATATCGATTAATCAGAAATTTATTTAACATATTTCATAATTGAATTTTTATTCCATATAAGATTGATAAATGGAATAGAATTGGTTTCGTATACATAGAGAATGTCTTAAAAGTTTGTTCTTATATCTTTACTATTTGATTTAACTTTATCAACAACTGTTCTTTATTAAAAGATAGATAAACACATGAAGTTTTTTTACAGCCTAAATAAATATCAAGAGAACAGTCCAAAGATGTAAGTTTTCACTAAAATACGAAAAATTAAATTTTTTATTAATCATTTTGTATTTCTGAGTCATTCTAATTGTAAAATCGTTCAGATACCTGTTTGACTTTTTGGTTAATAAATATATCTACCATATTCGGACTTAAGTAATACTTCTACTACTATAGAATTCTGAATCAATTTACTAAACTTACACTGTAATGTAGATGTGTAGTATCAAATAAGCTAATCCTAGAACTCTTGTTTTGATATATAAATGATTGATCAACAAAACTATACCTTGACGCGTTTCAAAGCTTCTACTAACTGATTTTAAACGAAAAAAAAGATTACTAAAACAGGTTTTTTTTCTCAATGAAATGAGCACTAGTGTGTTTCTTGAAGGCACTATTCACACTTCTTGTTGTAAGTTTTGCTTCAAAAAAAAGGTTTTAAATTCTTCAATATACAAATCCTTGTAGAGATTGATGAACTCTGACTAACCATATAAAAATATTAAAGAAAAAAAAGTTGAGTCAATTTTTGAATTACTTGCATCTTCCAGAGAAGACTAAATTTTTGTATTTTGATCAAGGATGATAGTTTTCAACAGTACTTAAATCAAATGGTAGAGATATATGGAAAAAATTTTTAGAAAGAGACTTTTTAGATATTCCCTATCTTGGATAATTGAAGATATTTTTCTAACCTATGCCATAGATCAGCCTTCAATACAGGAATGACGCATTTTTTATTTTATCAGTTAAAAAGTCATAGATTTTAATCACGTTTAATTTTATACTTTTGGCAATATAGTTTATGGAAAATTTTCCTTCATATCTTATTCTTAATACTCATTTATTACTTTTGACTGTCTTTATAAATACGTAAGTTGATAAATAATGAGCGCATCTATCAATATGACAATATCACGTCATATGCAAAAAAAAAAGAATTTACTACATTAATGATAAGAGAACTAAGCGTATTTTCTTAATAACTAACGATAATTTTTATATCAATACTTGAAGTTCTTATAGCTAATAAGAACGCTGATGAAAATATACAATTAAATAATAAAATCTATTACTGATTAATAAACATAATAAAATTGTATCGAAAATGGATCGATTTTTGTACAATAAAATAATGTTACACTCAACTTTTTCTTCCTGTCAAAACAAAAACATATACATATATATATATAGTAATATTTTATAACCATAATGCAAAGCATGTTTCATTCTATTCTTAAATCTATTTGCCTTTGAAAAAAACCATTTCTAAGAATTCTAAAGAGAATAAATGGAAAAATTTTCTCATTTGATATGCAAACCTCATCGTACTAAAATATATCCAAACCATTATCTTTTTATAAAAGTAAAAAAAAAATATTAAAATCATTCATAATTTCTTTTTTGTTTAAATTTATTTAAAATATTTTCAAAAATTTTTAGCAATATCAAATACTAATAACCCTCAAACATGTACATGTCAATGCCATAAAGCAAATTCTTCTCTTAATAATGAATATAATCTATTTGAACAAGCTTTAAAACAAACTAGATTAGATCAACAAGAAGAAAAATCATTAAATAATAATCGTCTTATTCAAACATTAAAACGTCAACATGAAGAATTAATTAATATTTATCAACAAAATAAAAATCAAAAACAATTAAATAAAACAAAAATTGATCGAGAACAACAAACAATAAAACTTCATTTACACGATTCACAAATGCAAACTGATATAACAACAATCAATAATAGTAAAATATCAACACAACAACAACAACAAAAATCTCTTGTTATACCAACAATGAATTCGCATATTACAAATAGCAATGGAATATTAACAGCTACACGTAATTATAGTGGATTTTATAATTCAATTCAAATAGCATCAACATCGACATTACAACAAATTTTACCTCGTTTACCAGCTAATTCAATAGGAAGTACTACTGCAAATAATAAAACATCAACAACTACAACAAAAACAGCAATTATAACTAATTCTCAACCGACAACTCCACTTTTATCACCATTATCATCATCTACAGCTAGTTCTCATGATGTTGTTGATTTAACCGAAGAAGATGAAGATGATAATACTGGTCGAGTACCTACTCAACGAGCTGCTCCTATTAGACAGGTTAAAAAGTCATTTTTTTTATTCTTTCTTTTTATTTATTGAAATTTTTCTTATCAACAGAGTACATCATCTATTCATCCTCCAACATCATTAGCAACAGCAACAGCGACAGCTATAGCTACAGCTACAGCTGCACGTATTCGTATGTTTTTTATTAATCATAAAATTCAACAATTCTATATTTATCTTTTTTTTTTCATTTTATTTAGGACCAATAAATCGTACTATTCGTCCAAATAATACTACTCCAAATGGACAGGTATGCCGAAAAGAAAATACATTTATCAGTTAATATTCATAAAAGCTTTTACACTTAAGAGAAAATAAAATAATTTCAAGAAGATGCTCACAACTACTTCAAACCTTAAGGATATTATAAACAAATCCTTGACAGAGAAAAAACCTGTATGCATACTTCAATTTAAAATAGACACATTTGTTATCAGTTAGTGATATGTTAGTTTCAAATTACATTCTATTGATTAAAATAAAATAAAAAAAAAAGACAACTAATCTTATTTCTCTATGCAAAAAAAATATATTAGAGAATTACAAACAATAAATTATTTGGGTTTTTTAGACATTTCCTTTACGTCCATTACCGGAACATAATCCATGTGATCATACAATTGCTCGACCACAATTAAGTATAACTCAAGAAAATGCAACAGTTCGTTTAACATGGAATTTACCATCAACACCAATGGAATCTATACAAAATTATGAAATTTATGCATATAAACAAAATGCAACAGTAACAACATCTGATTGGAAAAAAGTATAATTAATTATAAAATAATTATTTTATTACTTTATTTATTTTTAGATTGGTACAGTTAAATCTATGCGTTTACCAATGGCAGTAACATTAAAAGAATTTCAATCAAATAGTCATTATGCATTTGCTGTTCGTGCAGTTTCAATTAATAATAATATAGGTCCATTTTGTGAACCAAAAACAATATTTACTGGAAATACACCTGTTCAACCACTACATACAAGTCAATTATTAAATGTATCTACATAGTCAAAATAAAATTCTTTAACAAAACAAACTAAACCATTTTATATATTGTGTGTGTTTGTATATAGTTTAAACACACGTTTATCTATATATTTAAACGTTAGTGTTGTTTACTTTTTTCTTTTTTTTTCTTTGGACATGTTCTTATGTCTTGTCTATTTGTTTGTTTTTTGTTGTTGTTGTGCTTTATATGCACAGATACTTACTATGAAAAAGAAAACGTTTTGTTTTTTTTCGTTCGTGTATTTGATGATGAAAAGAAATGACATGTGTTTTTTTTTTTTTGACAGATGCATAATGTCTTCCAGTGAAGAACTTCTTGAATTAGTGAAAAAATTAAAACGAGAACGATCATTTGTTCATGCAGAACAAAAACATATACGAGAACAATATGTGCAAGTAATTAATAAATTTCTTTTTTTTTTTTAAATAGAAATGTACTTAATTTTTAATTTTTTTAATAGCTTCTTAAACTTGCTGAACATGTTCAGCATCGTCAATGGATAACATGTCATCAACGTTATATACTTTCATCATTAATTTATCCAAATCGTAATGATCAAAATATTCAACCAAAATCATGTTTTCAATATATACAAATTCTTGATAATATATCATTTATTGATTCACATAAATATTTTCATTATTTACAAGATTTACCATATTTACGTTTATTAACTTATTTAAGACAACAACCAAATCTTTTAGCATTATGTTTAGCTAATATAGAAAAACTTGATGGATTATTAATTAATATAATTATACCAATATTAATAACATCTATATATAATCAATGTTTATATTATGATGATGAATTATTTATTCTTGAATTACTTCGTTCATTAATTGATATACAATTAAAAAATGAATCAAATCCAAGAATTATTTTACAACGTTCATCATGTTCATTTAAAATTGTTTTTGATGCGTTTTTAACAGCATCACAATCTTGTAAATTATGTAAATAAGAAATGCTTTTTTTTTCTTTTTCTATATAAAGAAAAAATAATTAATAAATTCGTTTTCTTTTAGTTTTAACAGCAGCATTACATGAACCTATTATGCAATTACTGATTGATGTAAATATTTAAATTTTGTATTTATAACAAAATAGGAGAAAAAAACAAACGAAATTATTTTTTTTTTAGGATGAATGTTTTTATGATATTAATCCTGATATATCATTAAGTCGATTTTCAAAACAAGAACGTTTAAAAAAGTAAATATTAATAATCATTTAAATTCATAAGAAAAAAAAAATATATATATATTTAGATTTGGTCAAGTTGGTACACGAGATTATTTTGATAAAATACAAAAATATCGTAATGTTATTTTAACAAAATTATATACATTTACATGTACATTTATTGAAAGTTTACGTAATTCATTAAATTTTTTTCCAACATCATTATCATTTCTTATATCACAAATGTTTATTATATTATCAAAATCAAGTGAATTATCATTACGTGATATACGTTGTTTATGTTGTGATATAATAATGACATTATTTATTGGACCAGCTATATGTGAACCTGAAAAACATGGAATTATTGCTGATATACCAATAAGTACAATAGCAAGACATAATTTAAATCAAGTAAAATAAATTTATTTTATTTTAAATAGAAATAAATATATTTATTTATTTAGATTGCGATTATACTTCAAACACTTGCAATGTCAAATGATAATGAATCAAAAACAAAAGATCTTTATAGTAAATTTAAAGAGGTAATTAATAAAAAATAATTTTTTTACATGTATTTTATATTTTAAAGAAATTATTTTAGTCAGAAACATCTATTTCTGTGAGTTTTATATATATATATTGTCAATTTTGTTTAGTAATAAACAATCACTTGCAAAAATCCTTTAACACTGTATATATGTATATGTTAGCATTGAATGTCAGATTGATCTTAGCAAAGTTTTAGATTGGATGGAGAAAAAAAAGTGTTCGTTAAAATTCGAATTAATTTCTAGATCAATGTTGAATTCTAATGAAATGATGGCATTTCAATTAATCCTTATTTTCAATTGATTAAGAATGATTATGATATCTAAAATTCTATTGCCTCATCCAAAGTTTACCGAAAAGAATTCGAATTCAACATCGATCTCGAAAATTAATTTAAGTTTTAACAAAAAAATTTTTTTCTTCATTCGATATTGAATATATTTTTATTGTTAGATCTAAGATTCGTTTAAGCCAATCTGATAACGAACACTGACATATATATATATATATATTCAAGAAGATTTGTTTAATAAAACTCATAGTATCGAATATTTAAATTAATCATGCACAATATTAGAAACAGTTTCACATTGTATAGAAATTTAAGTAAATTTCAAAAAAAAATTATACTAAAGCTTACATCTATGTATATATATGATAAATTAAAAAATATATCTTTTTCATTCTTGTCCATCATTTTATTAATTAATTAACATAAATTTTTTTTTATATTCGTATAATATGAAAATTTTATCAATATTTACTTATATTCACATCCTTTTCCCAATTGGCTTTGTTTTATTTGTATTATTATTATTGCACGATTTAATTAATTTTTTTTTTTAAATAAAAATTTTTTTTGTTTATTAAAATATTTTTTTTAGAATTGTGTATCAAATATATTGGATAATTTAATTGATTCAAGTAGAAATATTATATTTCCATCACGTTCATCAACAATATCACCAAATAATATAACACGAAGTGTTATATTAATAACACAAAAACAACTTCGACAATTAGTTAAATTAATTTTTATATTTTAATACAGAAATAAGAATTTGTTTTCTTTTTAATTTAGATTTCATTTTGTCGTCGTGCAATCAATGAAATAAATGATAATGAATTAAAACAACAATTAGATACATATTTACGAGCATTAACACCATTAGAAGAATGTCTTAAATCACCTCCTGCTCCTCTTACACCATCGACTCCAACAATTAATGAACAACAAATAGAACATAGTCATCGTCATCATCATCATCATCATCGACGAGCAAATGGAGGACGAGGTGAAAAATTTTTAATTTATTTTAAATTAGATAAATAAATTAAAATTCGATTTTTCTTTATAGATATATCGACGCAAAAAACTGATCGTAGTGATAGTATTCAATTTCCTGAAGAAGTTATTGTTTTTACTTTAGAATCTAGTGATAGTGAATGTCCTGGAATGTTACCTGAAGAGAAAGTAAAACAAAAAATCTTATTTAAATAAAAAAAAACCATTTATTTAGGTTTTACAAGAAAATGAAAGAACAAAATTATTAAAAACATCAAGTACTAATGAATTTGATGCAGCAGCTACTGAAAAACGTTTACGTTTTCGTTTAAATGAT
>JAJEKB010000225.1:173107-195426 GCA_022393335.1 Macrotrachela quadricornifera | reverse complement strand
ATTTCATATTATAAACACGCGATTTCGACAAATATTTTTCGTTATATATAATTTCAAAAAAAAAAACGTTAATTATGATTAATTTACTTCTGTGGAATTATGAATACTCTGATTCTCTTCAAATCTTATTGATATCATCATTTAAATGAACTTTTCTCTTTTAGATTAGACTATTTCGCTTGCCTTCTGGATTGTTTACCTTAGTGTTTGTGCTTTTTTTTAAAAAAAGAAGAAAGGATATATTATTCTTGTTATGATAGGCATTTGAAAAAAATTTTCTGTTTAGAATTTTCTTATACAAATATCTGAAAATAGATATTCGCAGCTTTTGAATAATTAATTTCTGTTTTGTATAATTTGAAAAATCTCAAATATTTTATTACATACAAGTAAAGTTTGAGGAGCACGTTGCATAAACATCACACTATAATCATTATATTCAATTAGACGATATACAGTTGGAATACGTTGATTCTTAAGAAAAAAACACAAGCGATAAAAATAATTAATATGAAAAATAAAATTTTATACAAGATCAAATTGACCAGCTTTACGAATTGTACGTCGAGATAATTCAGTAAGAATATAAAATTCCCATACAGTTGGTGGATGTTGAATCTAAAAAAGAAAGTTAATTTATTAAATAAGAGAAAAACAGATGTTGGAAATTACCTTGCAAGCATATGTTACTTTTGGATCTGATTCTAATCGAGCGGTAATAACATATCCATAGGCACCTTCTCCTAATTTTTTTCCAAATTCATATGTTGTTCCACCTTAAATTCAATAAATTTAATTTAAAACAAAAATTTTATTTAATTAACAAACCTAATTTAACTTTTTCAATTTTAGTTCCAATTTTATTTTTAGCTAATATTGATGGTAAATTTATTTTTTCAATAGAATAATTTTCCATTAATGCATAATTAATTCCTCGTTTTTCAAGTATTTGTCTTCGTATATGATCGTCAAATGGATCACGTTCATCAACAACAATACAAGAAACATTAAGAAAATTTTCATCTAATGTATCATTTATTGGTACACATGATTGACGACGAAGTACTTGATCAATTGTAAATATATTTATTAATGGTGGTACCATTGAACCACGTCGAATATTACTTGGAATACAACTAATACGTTCACCACCAATTAAACTTGTATTTGACATATCAAGCATTCTAAATATAAAAAAAAATAAATAAAACTTTTGTTTTTTCTTTAAGAAATTTTTACCGTGAATATTCAAGTCGAACAGCTTCACGACATTCAGGTAATAATTGACAATCAGGATCATCATCTGTATCAAAACTATTTTGAACTTTCATTGGAGCTTGTATTGGTGATCGTTTAGTTTTTGGTTCAGTAGCCATCATTATTTCAAATGAACTACGTGTTTGTGTTTTTCGTTTTGTTACAGTTGCACGATTTTTTATATTTTTTGTTAGTTGTTCCTTTTCATATTCTAATTTTATGAAGAAATATTTAAAATATAGATTATTAATATACTAATTATACATACCTTTTTGATCCCATTCTTGAAATCGAATTGCAAAAGCTCTACAAGATCAAAAATAGTAGGTTTATTATTTAAACAAGAAATAAAAAATAAACAAACCGATAAGCTTTATCAATTTCATTACATGAATCTGGATTGGATACAAATTTTTTTGCTTCTTCATATATTCCCCATGCACCTGCCCAATTTAATTCATGTTCTTCAGTATATTCAGCCCAGTCAATCCATAAATGTGCATATTTAACACCTATATGTTTTTTGTAAAATAATGCATACCATAATCCTTTATCGACAGACATTTCGGGCTACAAAACAAAAAGATATATGGGACATCTTCATATGGAAAACTTACAATTAAAAGACAAATTTCAGCAAAATCTTTATTATTAATTTGTTCAGGATCATTTTCAAATTTTTCAAGACATTTTATACATATTGGATAAAGAATTTGATTATTAGCTAATGTATTTTCACCATTATCATCATCATCTGGTAATATATCTTGTATAGCAGCCAAAAACCTTTAAAGAAAAAAAAACCTATTATTCTGAATTTTAATAAAGTTTACATACGGTAACCAAAGATCAGATACTTCATTTGTACCATTGTACAGCTTTAAACGTTTATCAAACTCATGTTGTAGTTCAGCAATAGTTGGTTTTGTCATGCTTAAAATAAAGACAGCGACTGTCTTTAAGATAGATAGATGTATACACACAAGAGAGATGTTTTAATGAATCAATTCGATTACCGGTCTTTGTTCGTTTGTGACAAGTCAATGAATATTTAGGGATGTATGTTGGATAAGGAAGAAAATAAAAAAATATGATAAAATTTGAGAACTTTTAATTGTAATATAAAATTCTTGAAATTTACAATTTTTAAAAGTAATAGATGGAGCCACTATGCAAAATGTATTTCATTCTCTTTCTTTTTCACATCTCAATTGAATGTTATCAGTGTTTTCTGTTATCCAGAATCAAAGAAGACATGCACAAAAATATGTATAAGTCGTCTGAGTTATGCTAGAATTACTGATGGTTATTTTTCCAACCGACTATTGAAATACTCTGTACATGTGGAATCTCGATTGTCGAGAATAAATTCTACTGATATATTCATTAATCATCATATGTGACAATCTAAATAGTGCTTCTAATCGAAATAATTAATATTGATAAGTAACTATTCTTCATTTATAGTTCACACTGTCCCACTATAGGAGCGGATAGATTTTCCATTTTCATCTTGAATCTATATGCAGAACTTCAACTAATAAGAACAAAAGAAGACCTTGCCGTGAGATTTGGTCAGATTTTGGAAGAAGACTGTCGATCATACGAAGCTGAAATATTTCTAAAGAATAGATAAACTAGACTAAAAATCAATTACTTTTGTCAGATTGAAGAAAAGAATTGTCCTTTCCATCTAGGGATATTTGTCTATTTGGCAAAGTCATGAAATTACATCTAAACTGTATGTGTGAGTCATATAGTTTATACTATTGTCTCGGATTGTTTTCTCTCATTGAATTTATATTTTAATATGTGAGAAATAAATGTCAAATAACAGCATAATTACGAAAGCAAAGGTAATACGACAAGTTCATTCACTATTGTAATTCGTGTTTCTTTTTAACTGACAATTCTGTTAACTACTGTAAAATCCTTCAATTGAATTGAACATAAAATCATCAAATTGGTTCAAGTTCCATGCATGAAAAATGACGTATACATTCTGATAATCAATGATTAGTGATTGAAGGAAGATGATTTTTGAAATTAATAATGGAGCGTATAACGAAGTAGTCAAGAACATGAGTTAACTTGTATTGTTTTAAATATCTTATTTCTAGATAATTTCTCTATCATTCGACGTCCAAAAGTACTTGAAAAGATTGATGATCAAAGTTAAGATGCTAATAGCTGAACAGACTGCTGTTTATTAGTTCGTACAATATCATTATCTCGTGTTTGAAGAATGGAGAGAAAAGGATTAGAATATTATCAAGTTTAATTCAACGCAATACAGTTATTTTACATATCTTGTTAAAGACTAGTTTAACAACGTATCAAGATAAGAATGAACTATGTGTTCCGACAAAAACTACTACGACTTCATATCGTACTCAAATATGCCGTAAAGTACGCCGTATATGAAATATTTTTCATGTACGTGCAAGAATTCAGAAAGCTCTACTCATATCTTTACACGCTGAAATGAATTTAGTAGTTCTTGATTTATAGTGATGCATTGAGTAAAAACCAGTAAGATAACTACTAGAGTATAACATAAATTATTTAAATTCATAAGTAACCATATATCAACTTAAAAGTTGATAGTATTTCTAATGATAAATGTTGAATTAATAGAGATACATCAAAAATTATATCGATTAATAATTGATTAAAACAAAATAGTTATTTTTCTAGCTTACTCAGAATTAAGTTTAATAGTAAGAAAAATAACAATTCTAGGAATGATATTCATACCTTTTCATTAATATAAAATTGTTAGTAGTTACCAGTGGTTTTTGTTGTAATAAATCTGATTTGAACTATATTATTCGATAGAATTGCATTCATATCTGAATAATGACTAGTTTATGTGATGTCAACTGTAATATTCTCAATGTTATGAACACGTATATTGAAATTTCTAAATCAAATGAATTAATAAAAAAATCAGTATCTCCTTAGATTTCATTTTATTAAATAAAATCTTCATTTCATATAAATTCACTTCTATATCATGAATATCAATAATCAGACAAATATTTTCAATTTAATATATTTAATACAAAGCTTTAAAACGTTTATATGCAGCACGTTCTAATGCTTCACGATGATCTGGATGAGCTATACCAATCAATGCTTTAGCTCTTTGTTGATAATTTTTACCAAATAAATTTACTACACCATATTCAGTTACTACATAATGAACATGAGCTCGAGTTGTGGTCACTCCAGCACCTTCTTTCAACTACAAAAACAAAAACGACAATCTCCTTCGATTTCATTAAATAATATAAAATCAAACCGTATTAACAATTCGTGAAATGCCTCTTGATGTTTGTGATGGTAAAACAATAATAGGTTTTCCATATTTACTTAAAGCAGCACCTCGCATAAAATCCATTTGTCCACCAACACCTGAATATTGCATTGTTCCTAATGAATCAGCACAAATTTGTCCAGTGAGATCAATTTCTAATGCAGAATTAATTGCACACATTCGTAGATTTCGACGAATTTCAGCTGGATCATTTGTTGATGAAACATCCAATGAAAGAATATTTGGATTATCATCAATAAAATTATATAATTTTTTTGTTCCCAATATAAATGTACATGTTGTTTTACCTGGATGAAGTTTTTTACATCGATTGGTAATAATACCCTTTTCTAATAATGGTAGAACACCGTCTGATAACATTTCTGTTGCTATACTCAGATCTTTATGGTTGTAGAGACATGATAAAATAGAATCTGGAATAGGGCCAATACCAATTTGAACTAAAAATATAAAAATAAAAAGAATTAACTCATGTGTAAGTCAATTAGTTCTTTTAAATAATATTTATTATTAATATACATAGTAAGAACGATCTTAGATTATTTTTTGTCTTTTTATTCTATAAAAGAGTTGTACATATTATTTCGTAAACAATATTTCACTCTCTATTAAAATCCACACAATTTCTCATTTAACTTGCCCTTCAACTATACAATATTTCTTGAAAAATTTATCTGTGATATTTGAGACTTGAAAATATATTTGCTAATTAAATAGAACTTACGTGTACTTTGGTCTTCAATTAATTCAGCCACTTTTTCACCAATGGTTCTCTCTATTCGACTGATCTTGTTAGTATAATTCAATTCAATTAATGGTTCATCATATTCAACATAAGCATCAATTTGATTCATATGTACAAATGTATCACCATGTACACGTGGCATATGTCGATTGATTTGAGCAAAGACTTTTTTAGCATTTCGTACAGCTGCATTTGTTACTTCAACGGAAATACCAAGTGAACAATAACCATGTTTATCTGGTGGTGAAACTTGAATAAATGCAACGTCGATTGGAAGAATATTTTCATCGAAAAGACGAGGCATTTCATTGAGAAATGCTGGTATATATGATGCAGCACCATTTGCAATTGATGAACGAACGGATGATGATGCAAAGAGACTATTCATAAAAAAACTGTCTTTTAATTCAGCATTAGTAAATGTATCATCAAGAGGATTAACACTTATAATTTCGACACGTCGAAGATCACCAGCACGATTAGACAAAAGACGATTAAGATATCGTGGAGTACCACCACATCCTAATAATAGTAAAAACAAATCAAATCATTATACTTAATTTGTTATATATCAAAGTTTATTAAATAAAATGATCGAATGATAGACTCTCATGGGACTGTTAAGATCATCTCTATTCATCTAGATATCTTTAATTTAGTTCAAACTGAAAAAAAATATCTATCATGTGATCAATATGTAAGATTATTTTTTATTACCAATAGCCATATATATTTCAATAATAGTTTAATTTTTCTTTTACTAATTTATCTATTTAATCAAAAACTATCCAACATATATAATTTTACATCAATCAATTGATTCTATCAAGGTAAGTTAGAACCGGTAACTTTTCGTATTATCTAGTATTATTAACTATGAAAAAAAAACTTGTAACTATTTCTTTTCTTAAATATTCCGTTTACTTACCATGCACAAAAACACGTGCGCCAGAATTGATAAGAGATAAAGCTTGATCAATAATCATCTTTGCCATTGTTTTATATATCTATCACTCAAGGACAAAAAACTATTCAGTTATTGATTTTTTTTTCTTTTATCTAGGAATGTATGTTTAAACGAAAATCATCAGACATTATTTTATCTTAACACTTCGTAGACTATTATTAATGCTCTGACCTTGTCTAAAAAGTCGCGCGTATCAAACTTGATGCACTCTAAAACATATCAAAAGAGCTATTTTGGTTTTTTTTCTTCCTTTTTTCTATTTGTCTCTTTCCTATTTTTTTTATATTCTTCTCACTTTACATACGCATTACGTTACATATAGTTGGTCTTCCTCTTTACTTTTATCGTTCGTTTTTTTTTTTCGTATGTACCTACACATTTATTCTAGGCAATATGATAAGAATTCGAACGAACAAAAAATTATCAATCGAGATGCTTTTTCTTTTCTTTTTTTTCAAATGTCAATTACTTCAATCAATATTAAAAGAATTCTTTCATCACAGTATATAATATATTTTCAAATTTAACCAAAACAAAAAAAAAACAGAAATAATAAACATTTATGCACACTTAAAGAAGAAAACATGTCTTTTTCTATTCTCCACCTTCTTGTCCATGATACGATGATGATGATGATGATGATGATATACTATTATGTATTGATGCTGCATTATTACCAACAGCAGCAACTGCTGCTGCTGCAGCTGCAGCAGCAAAAAACGAATTTGGATGCATCGATGGACATGGTGGATAAGTTGATGAATGAGATGTTGGTGGTGGACAATAAGCTGATGTAACTGCCATTTCATCATAAAGATCTTAAAAAAAATATTCAAAATAAAATGATCTATAAGTAACATACTTGGTTGAAATCCATATGATGTTCGACTTGGATCGAATGTATGATAAGGATTCGTAGTCATTAAATCATTATAATCCGATCCCATTACTATAGATAAAAGAAAAATAAACATATGGAATTCTTTTAGATAATATATTTTCATGCACATTCACGACTTTTTTGTTTAAAAGAAGCGTATGATTTATTGAACGAACTATAATATATTTTTGACGCTTTCCTTCTTATTAAATTAAATAACTAAATTCAACATGATACGAATACAAAAAAAGATGATATATATTGCATGTTTACTCTCATTACTATTTGAGAATCAAACTGATTTTCCTCGATTCCAATCGTATAGAAAACAAGAAAAAAAAAATGATTTGCAGAGATATTAAAATAATAGAATTGTTTAAAATGTAGATTATAAATCAAAATTGAGGATCGATTTTTTTAATAATAGATTTACTTCTCAATAAAATACATCCGATATTTAAATATCTATACTATTTGATTTTCTTTATCTATCTGTAAACAAAAATCATGCATATCATGCTAAATCTTCATTCCATATTTTTTTTCATTATTTTACAACGAACCTTTTTGTGTAATCGCTATACAAAAATTAATTAATTTAAATTAGCAGAAGAATTTTTTTTTTCTTTTTTAAATCTTACCAGCTCGATTTGATTGATCAATCATTGGTTGTACAATTCTTCTACGAGCATTAATAAACCTTAAAACAAAGAAAAAAAAATGATATTTTACTGGGAATAGCTAAAACAGCTGCATTTATTTCTTTTATCATAATTCGTCAAACAGACGTTTCTACCTGTCAACACTATGTTTACAACATAGAAGAACAAAAAAATGATTAATGACTCTAAGCATCATCTCCTTATAAAAGAAGAACAATCCTAATGACCGTTGTGTGTGTGTGTGTGTGTGTGTGTATATAGATCAACCACAGCTGCATGATTGAAAAAAAAATTTCCGCAGCGTTAACTGTTTTTAACACGGTTCGTCACGAACAATTGATGAGATGGAACGTAACTGTGTGAATTGATTAACCCAAACGATTACGACACTTTGAGCTCATAATAGGAAAAGTTAAAGATTATTCGAGCAAAATATAAAAACGTACCAATTGTTAACTTGTAATATATTAAGATTAGTTTCTCTAGCTAAAGTTTTTTTTTGTTCTTCAGATGGATATGGATGCTTAAAAAACAGAAAAAAAATTAATATCAATAATGTTTTTTTTTTATATCAATATTAAAATCTTACATTTAAATGTTGAAATAACCAAGCACGCATTAATGAAGTAGCTGCTTTGGGAAAAATGCCTCGTTTCTTTTGACGACGTTTATTATTATCATCATTTTCTTCATAATAATCACCTTCAATTGAACTTTCAAAATTTTCACTACTTTTATCTGTTTCATCAATTGATTGATGAGAATATTGAATTGTTGATGATGGCATATAATTATTTGTTTGTTGAATAGATAAAAATTGTTGTTGATGTTGAATTGGACTACGAGATTCTGATGAATCAGAATTTGATTTTAATGTTTGATTATGATCATTTGTTGATGTTTGAGACAATGAACGCACCTGATTAAAATAGATAGATTAGATATTTTTTTTGATTAACATCTTTCTTATTTTTTAAAAGTCATCGAACCGCAACTATATATATAATTTAATCGAATCTATATTAAGATAGTTTATCATATATTCACATCGATAATGATTGTCACAAACAAACGAAGGTCGCGACACACTTTTGTGATTATTATAATAAAAGAAAACAAAAGTTTTCAATTATTTGACAACGAGTGTACAATCGAAGCATGAGTAAATGAGTATATTTTTTTATAGTAGATAATCAAGAAGCTACTTAAGATTTATTTGAATATCTAGTAATGAATAGCATAGATTAAAAGACTAAATTTTTTGCTATTATTTTAATATATCCTATCTATTAATAATAGAAACTCGAAAGTGATAGGATGATTATATATAGGGAAAAAAAAGTTATTGAAAAAAATGCATTATTACCGGTTTTATATCTTGTTCATAATCATGATTACTCATTTCACTTTGTTCATCTTCAGATTTTGAAAAACTTAAATCTCGATCATCCATAATAATATCCCTTTAATAGAAAAAAAATAAGTTAATAAATTATTTTTTTTATCAGCTTACATAGGCATTTTTCCTTTTAATAAATGAATATAACGTTGACAAAAATTATCGCATAATTCATGGACTTTTTCCAATTCAAGTAAATGAAATCTTAAAATTTGTATTGCTTGTATCATCTAAATAGAACAAAAAATGAATTAGAATTATTTTTCATATATTTTATTTAAATAAATCATATATACAAGATTATCAATTTCTATATTTGATGGATGACATGGTAAATGTTCTTTTGCTAACTATTTAAAAAAGAAAAAAAAAATGAATTAAATATTAAAAATATTTAAATCTTACTTGTTTTGTAAATTCAACAACATCTTCATTAAATGATGTAAGTGAACAAGCATAATTTGGATTATTTGCATCACGTGGTGAATTTGTTGCTAATTCACATTTATCAAATATAATAGCAAGTAAAGGAAAAAGTGGATGACTAAAAGAAGAAGAAAAAAAAAACAAAATATATGAAAAATTTTTATTTTATTTTTTAATACTTATATATAAGATCTTTATCAAGTTTATTTAAATCCGTATTATTTGTTGTTGGTTGTAACAATGATGATTGTGAAGGATGATATTGTTGATAATAAAAATTTGTTGTATTTGTCGTCATTATATTATCAAAAGAAGACATATGACAATTATATCTATAATAAAAGACAAAAAAAAAAAACCAAAATTTAATTTATCTTGACATATGCACACGTGAAATTTAGTTCTCTCTAAATATAGGGTTATTTCAACGAAGTTATATGTGTAAATGTAGTACACGCCTGGCGCATATCATCTACGAACGTCAATTATATTCATCAATCATAATGTGAGCTCGTCATACATGCATACTTTGGGTAAAGAAAGAATTAGCGTCTCGAATAGAGAGCGCGTCTTTTACCCCTTCTCATTTAGGTTATCTTTTGTTTATCGTTTTTTTTTTTCTTCTCTCTATCAAAAAAATAGAATATATAAAGAGAGAGATGCAGTGATATTGGTTGTTCTATATGTTGATACTCGTCGTTGATTGGAAGATATCTTTTATTGTATGTTGATGGAGTAGCTAATTTCTTTTTTTTTCTCTTTTTTTTATTCTTTTCTTCTCCTGCTGTGTATCATCTTCTCGCATTGTTGAGACAATCTTTTCCGGTTATGAGAAAAACAAAATGTTCTTAACATATGTATGGAAATAAACAAAAAAAAAAAAAAAGAAGAGAGAAGATGAGAATATCTTTTTTTTATGATAAAATCAATTTTATTGTTGAAAAGTGAAATAATTCTTTCGAGATTCTAATGATAGATTAATTTAGAAAAATTAGTTGTTAATTATCGAATAAATTTCATGAAGATTTATTTATAATATAACACAAAAGGAAATCTATTACGTCTATTGAAACAAATTTTATACGAACATAAATGTTTTCTTTTTTTTGTATTGAATTCATATTATATCATTTTGTTTAATGACTATAATAATTTGAAGAATCTATTGTTATATTTTTCTAGTGTTCATTTTGTCTTAACACTTGAATATGTAAAAAAATATAATTAATCATTTTTAGTTATATCTTTTATTACTGATGTATACTATATAATAACATGTGAGAGGCGTTTGTATTTCTCAAATATTATTATCGTTGATTTAGCATGACCCTGTGCGTTCTTCATCGATTATTGGCAATTAAAGATAGCAGTTTTTAAGACAGTTCTTTTGTAACCGTTGACATGAATTATATTCCATATCAATACTCTAGTTCGTCGCATTTGTATCATATTAATACGTCAGATTTATCAGAAGTGTTGAAAAGAGGAGTATTAACTCAAAGTGTTTGTGCGTATTTCTTTGTATGGTTAAAGAAATTGTTTGTGTTCTATACTCAGAGTATGGAAATGAATTGTAACTTTTATATACAATTTTAAGAAATATTATCATCGCTTAATATTTGGTTGAAATATGGAATAATTACCTTAACGAATAACATACATACGAGGTATAAATATTAGTGTTTATTAACAAATCATTTTTTATTAGTTTAAATAAGAATTTTGAAAGAATGTACAAGAAATATTAAATTCAGATTAAAGAAAAATAAAATTTTGGAATTGCAATAAACAAATAAAAATATAGTTGATTGACAAGTATAAAACAGAACATGCAATTGTTCTATATTACCTATGTATAATCAAACGAATATGATCAAAGAAAGCCGACAACATGCGACATCTTATCATTTTATCACATTCGATCCTGTAAATTCAAAAACTACATATTGAAAAAAACTAAAATAGTTTATATAAAAATCAATAAAAGTGAATATTGATTTTATTTTATTTATTTAACATATCAATAGTAACGTTGACAACAGAATAATTAATGACCTACTAGATGAATATAATATAATTTCGTTTATGTACATATTTCAATAGTATACTTCATCTATAATTATATTTTTCTATGGAAGTAAAGAAAGAATAATGAAAATTTTGTTTTTTTATTTTCTCATAATTATTTTATCTATTTAGACAATAGGAAAATTTGCAACACCTCAATCACCATGGCGTTGGGATGATCAAACAAATACATTAGTTCATGATCGAGATGTAACTGCGGAAAAAGCTGATATTAATGCTGAAACTGCATCAGAAAAAATTGATCTTTGGAATTTACCACCAGGAAAACGTCCATTTGCTTATGAAAAATATCCATTAGAAATATCAAAAGATAAAAAATTTGTATCAATTGAAGATATTATTCGTAAGTTGAATAAATAATATGAATTTATGTAATATTTATTTATTTTTTCAATTAAAAGATATTGCATTAAATATGGTTAGTGATACATATTTTGTTCCAGAACGATTTGCTGATTTTGTTAAGTATGTTTAATATAAATTATTAAATAAAAAAAATATGCTAAATTATACTTTAATATAAAATATAAAAAAAGGCGACCGGAACTTGAAGATTTTTTTCTTCATTTAATCAATTATTTTTATTGGTACTTTGAATATGTTGATTCTCAAATAATAACAAATCCACTTTGTGTGTATGTATATTATATAAATATATAATAATTAATAAAAAATTTTTATATGAAAAATTTTAGAGAATTCAATCATGAAGAAAAAGCTCAAATAGTTAATGCTAAAAGTCAAATGAATACAGCTCTTTTATTTGTTGCACAAAAATATAGTAATATTGTTCTTGGTACTGGTCTTAAACAATTTCATCATTTCTATTGGATTGAAGGAAATGATGGTGATCCATTAACAAAAAAAACGAGAAATTATTCCTTATAGTGGTCGTGTATCACGTACATTAATTGATCGTGGTTATGCAGAAGTAAAAAAATTTCAAAATACATAAATTAATAAATTATTTTTTGTTTTTAAATTAGTTATTAATGATTTTTTCTACATTTGTTGTATGGATTACATTTGAAAGAAAACATTTTGAAACAATTCGAACAGAAATTGGAAGGTAAGAGAAGAAAAACTTATTTAAAAAAATTTGTTTATGGATTACTTTATAGAATTATTCGTACAAATGCTTTTCCTAATCCAACTTATTCTAGTATGAATTTGTTTTTCAAAAATATTTATTTCTTCTGTATTTTTTTCTTATCTAGCAAGTCAAGTTCGAACTCGATCAGCACGAAAACCAACAAATGATTTAACTACAACTGGACATAATGAAAATCCATCGAATAATATGACAATAATATCAGAACGAAAAACAACTGGTACAAGTCGTAAAAGTGCTCGATCACAAAGAACAATAGCAACATCATCAACTGATATGAGTAATACTTCAAGTAAATTAAATTAATTTTTTATTGAATAATAATAATAATAAAATATTTAAATAGATTCTAGTAATAAAAGTGGAACAAAACGACAACCATTTCAACGATTATTGACGTTAGTTGAATCTATTTATTTTTATTTAATAGAAATAAATAAAAAAATGATTTTGATTTAGACAACGATCGCCTGTTGTAGTTACTCTACTTCCAACAGCACGCGATCAAAGTGCATGGTTATTCTCACGACGTAATGGTAGAGATGATCGGTACGTTTAATTATTATATTTGAATTTAAACGAAAAAAAAAAACAGATGATAATATAGACTTTTGTTATAAATTAATATTATCGTTTTTTTTAATAGACCTGAAAAAAATCTTAAAATTGTACCTGAAAATGAATTTACAATTCGACATGAGTAAGTTGGTTTTATTTATTTTATTCAATATTTTTATTTATGTTTAGAATTGGTGTACTTGGTCAACCAATTGATACGTTAACATTAATTGTAAGTGGAGATACACCAGCCGCAAATACATCTGCTTCTCAAGTACCTAATGTTGATATAAAGTAAAAGAAAAATAAAAAAAAGTTTTTAACAAAAAAACTAATGATTCATTTTTCTTTTCTTTATTTTTTTAGTCGACGAAGTAGTGATATGGATAGTGGTATGTTAGTTTATATTTGAGTTATTGTTTAATAAATTTTTCTTTTTTTTTTTTGTAATTTAATATTCATTCTAGGAACTTGAGAAACAATAACAAGAACAACATTACAAATGCCATAAAATCATGAAAAAAATAAGTTTTTATGGTTTTTATATAAATTATTATTTTTCTTTTTTTGCAATAAATTATGAATATTCATTGATTTTATTTTTTAATATATAGAAATAATTAATAAAAGAGAACAATGATTAAAAATAGTAATTATTTAAAATGATTTGACCTATTTCGATGTAAAAGAAAAAAAAAAGTTATCATTAACAAATGAATTTTTCTGAAGGAAATCATTAAATATTTGATGATAATTTTTTTTTAGTCACTATATGCACGTCTATTTTAATGAAATCTATAATAAATATAAATACATATATATCAGCTTACAAATGATAATTTAACATATCCATACAATGAATTGGAATAGTAATTAGCAAAAAAATACCTAAGTTTACTCAGTTTTATTTTATCTGATTGTTTATAACATTGAATGTGAATAACTATGTTTGACAAAATTGAATAATTTGGAATAAACTTCTCAAAGATTTTTATAGAAATATGAAACTTTGAACTATTAGATTTACGTGTCATATATTAACCATAATAAGTCTATTTTTTTACAACGGAAAAGAAATGATACGTGGCAAAGATTAATGAGCTGTATTTTTGTTAAAAACTAAAGTATGCTTGAATTTATATAATACAAAATAATTTGTTCTTTGTCAATTAAATTTAATAAATATAAATTATATTTATAACTACTTATTTACAAGAAAAACGTACTATTTTTTATTGATTTAATGTAATTTTTGTTTTTTTCTGTTATAACTATAGGGCACATGTTGGTAAATTCTTTAATTATTTTTAATAATAGTTCTTTTTATTTCTTAGTAATTTTGATTTCCGCTTAAAAAATTTTGTTTCCTGTATTGAATACAATGGCATAGTTAATGACGTCAATCAACAATTGCAATTAATGTTCTTTTATAACTTATAGAAAGTATATGACTTTTTTTCTCTTATCTTTTATTATTTTAGTGAGAAAAATGAATATCTTCTACAATATTCTCGTATATATTTACTTTTATATGTGTCATATATCAACCGAAACAATACTACTTTGTACCCAAGCACTTATTCGATGTGTACTCAATAATCTAGTTATTAGAATGTTTGCTTTGTATGTGTTATTCTTTTGTTGATAAAGAAAGAAAACTGATACCATAAATTTATCAGAAGACATACATGATGAAATATCTGTTGATGCACTGAAATATTCTGTACAATCAATTGTTGATCTAAGTTGAAAAGAACATATAAAATTCTACTATGATAAAAGTCATCAGAATATTTTTTTTGTTCTCTTCTGAACCAGGCCATGAAAGCACCTGAAGCAAACACGTGACCTCACTGTCTGATTCATTCAATTTGGAAAGTGGCGGCGTCTTTTTCTTTTTTTTTTCTTTTTTCTTTCTTTATTTAATAACATTAGATGACTAAGATATGTAGTAAGCTTGAACAAATAGAAAATTCATTGAGTAAAACAATTTTTTTTTATACATTATTGCTCTTTTTTTATACTATACTTGTGCACCTCGAACCATTTTATCTTTCCTTTGTTAAAGAATAACGCATGAAGAAAATATTTTTTCCATCTCTCGGCAAATATTAACATGCTGATGTTGTAGTGGTTCTTCGAGTACATCTGCCGTAAAATAGGGCATGAAAGAGAGAGAAATATAGAAAAAGAAATATAGAAAATAAGAGAAAAAGAGAGGCGAGCCATATAAATGACGAGTGATTTGCCTCTTATTTCTTTTTCTATTTTCATCGTCGTCGATACAGGTTTGTTGGAAAGAAATATGGATAAATATTTCTTATACATCTATTTTTAGATTTCAAATCTTTTCTTTAATAAATCAAATTTAAAATGGGTAACAAATCAAGCACAGTTGATCCGTAATTTATATTTTTTTTTTTATTATCTATTATAATCTATCTTATTTAATATTATTTATAGTACAATTCTTACACCAAAAGCTATTCAAATGCTTAAAGCTAACACCAATTTTACCGAAGAACAAATTCGTGAATGGCATGCTGGTTTCTTACGTGATTGGTAAATTTAAAAATATATATATTTTCTTTTAAAAAAATGAAATTTTTAGTCCTAATGGAAAACTTTCAAAAGATCGATTTGTTACAGTTTATGAACAATTTTATCCAGGTTGTAAAGCCAAAGACTTTTGCAAATATGCTTTTGCTACATTTGATCGGGATAATAATGGAACAAGTAAGATTAATTTTCAAAAAAAAAATTATTTTATTAAATCTTTTTTTTTCATAGTCGATTTCACTGAATTTATGCTTGCAATTGCAATGACACAATCAGGTGATCTTGATGAACGTCTTGCTTTAGCATTTGATATGTATGATTATAATAATACTGGAACAAGTAAATTGAAAATTTATAAATTTAGTTTTTTTAAAATAATTTTTATTTTATTATTTATTTAGTCGATGCAGGTGAATTAGCTAAGGTTATTTCTGTAAGTTAATTAATTGAATTTGATTTAATAATGAAAAAAAAATTCTATTTTTTTTCTCTATTAATTAGGCTATGTATGATCTTATTGGTGAAACTGACCGTAAAGGTAAAATGTTTTGAATATTTTTAAATAAAAAAAAAAAAACCAATTCTATTTATAGGTGATCGTGATCCAAAACATCGTGCTGAAGAAATTATCCGCATTTGTGATGTTAGTGGTAACAAAAAATTGACAAAGGAAGAAGTAAATTAAATAAAAATAAAACTAATAACATTTTTTTATCAATAATTATTATTTTTTTTTAATCTCTAGTTTGTTGCCGGATGCAAAAATGATCCAGTAAGTTATTTTAGTAAATAAAAACAAATATATATATATTAATTTTCTAGGTCATCCGTCGTTTACTTGTTCCCAATGCCTGAATGACCATGACTAAGTCACTTAAATATATCAAAAACTTTTTCTTTTTTTTTTTTTGAATTTTAACTTACGCATATTTCCATTGTGTTGTGATCATTTTATTTCATTTCACAAGCAAAAACTTTTTTTTCTCACTATTCTATCTGTAGTATGTATGATCAAGCGTATTATTTTTATCGTATATGTTCACTCTATAAAATAGAAGTAACAAAAACCATAACAACATTTGTAATTTTTGTGCTTTATTTGTTAAATATATGTGAGCATAAAACAAATAATATTATTTTATATTCAGCATAGTTTTATTCTTAGTGAAATGTAACGAAGTAAATTTTAATATTTACTATTCGACCTTATCGTACGAAAAAAAAACTTTTCGTGAGTAGAATGAAAAAAAAACGTGTTTTTGCCATTACATAAATTCATCGAGTATCAATTGAAGTTTTATTTGAATAAGAAAAAAGTAAACTGATTTACTTCAATGTGTATTTAAACATAATGCCATGCATGTGAAAAGAACAGTTCATATGTATATTTTTTTTTACTCAATATTATTATTACAAATGATGGTGTAATTATTTTGTTAACTGAACGTTTAATTTTATTATTGATAATGAAATATGATAATCCACAAAATAAAAGAGACATTTTATTCAAATAAATGTCTATCTATGTAAGAAAAAATGTTTATATTGAAGCATATGGTGTTTTTTCTCAAGAAGTAACATTCATAGTTTTATTGTTCTTCTTTCTAAAAAAAAAAGTCTTTTATTTTTTATAAAAGAGAAGTTGATTGAATATCGATGATTGAAATATGAGTTATAGAATTATAGTCGATACATTAAATTCAATACATATTATTAATGCATTTCTAAAATGAATTATTGAGTGAATCTGTCACGGAATAGACAACACGTATTTCTTTTTAATTAATCAGTTTAAGAGTAAAAGAAAAACATTCAATAAAAGTGTATGAAAAGAAATAATTAAATCAAATCTATTCAAGAGACTATTCTTTTAAATATGAGAGGCTAATATGAGCATTGTTATTACTTTTGATGAATATTTTATGAATACTAATATCTATGCCATGTTGTTATTTTTGGAATTTATCGTTATTCAAAAGTAAGTATCAATTATTTTCTATTGAATGATAAAAATTATCAAACATCTGTGTATATCTTTTCAAAAAAAAAAGTTTTGTTTAAATTCATCATCATATCAGATGAATCATTTTTGACTTTGGCAGTTATATAGACTTTTCTGTGAAACATTGATAGTAACTCTCGATATAGGTTAACGTTTAGTTTTGGAAAAAAACATTAAGCAAATTCTGGTAGATAGCTCTTGTCTATTAATTAAGTCTGGTAAATATAATGCCTGTCAATATCAATATTCTTTCTTTTCACAATATGATTTATAAAACAATCTATTTTCTTTAGTAATAAAAATATGTTTATATTGAAAGATCTTCATAGAATAAAATAGAGAAGACGTAAAGTATTGTCTTATAGAGAGAGAAGTTTACTTAATGGATAAAAATCTAACAAAAAAATATTCAAAAAGTTATAAAACATTCATATCGTGTTTAGAAGTTAAATAGATAGATCTCGTATATCACTTTTAATAATAATTATATCATATTTTTTAATCGATAATTAAAAATAATCTACAAAATATCGAGAAGAAATCTGTATTTTTTGAATGACTATGCGTGCTTTTGGTCGATAACATCTATCACTCCTCAATTAATTGTATCTTTGACGAATGATATATAAACATTAAGTTACACGAGAGGTTATAGTGACTCATGGCATTATTCTTTTATTGATGCTAATGTGCTGCATGTACATAAACAAAAATATCTTCACAACTGAATATATAGTTAATAAATACACACTTTGTCATTTGTCAGCAAAGTAATCAAGTTGATACAATAATAGGTAATAAAGGCTTATACTATATTTATACAAAATGTGATACTATCAATCCTTTAGAAAACGTAATATTAGTGTACGATACATTAATTCTATTCAATTTAAAGTGTTTTAATCGTTAATAGGACACTTATTATAAAAGAACTTTATTTCTGATTATTTTTAATTGATAACTCGTATAAACTAATAATTTAGTATGTCGTAATCTGAAAAATCTTGTAGTAACTATTTTACAATAGTATTATTTTTACTTAATAGTTCTTTTGTTGTCATAAAGTCGAATGAAAAGATATTTACCTAACAAACTTGAATCTATTTCTTCACTATAACTGAATATTTATCAGTAATATTGACATTGAAATTTTGAATCGATATCTTTATGATCATTCATATATAATTGCTTCTTGACGAAGAGTAATATTTTCATTCTTTTGTAACTCTGACATTTTTGCAGATTTAAATAACTAATTGAAATAAGATTAATTAATGCTATAAAGTACTTGGATTAAATTACACATAAATGAAATGAAGTTAGCATTAATTATGCTAAAATTATTTTGCCCGAAAACATTTTACACTTATCTATTAATATCATTATGGGATCAGAAACTGCCAAAGTTTGAAGCAATAATGTACAAAATATTCTTTAATGCTAAAAGTTAATCGTACGTCTGTCATTCTTGTTTTGCTAATAGCAATCAATATAGTTCATAGGAGCTTACAATTTAACTTTAGAGAAAGTATTTTATTTAGTCTGCTTCATTCAAGTATGAATTACAATTGAGAACATTGATTATAATTTTTCTGTTATGTTTTTAATTTGATGTGAAATTGTTTATCAATTGCTCGTCAATACAAAACGTATGATAGGACTAAAATTTCAAATGTTGTATTCTTTGAAGTTTGACTTTTAAGTTTAGTATCGAAGAATTGTTTCACTAGATTCTTATTATTATTTCTATATTTTGTTATTTGCATATACCATAGTTTTAATATCTACGATTATATTGTATTTTTTTGTCATTCACAAGGTATACATATACACTATTAAAAGTAGAAGATTCGAGATAATTGAGTATATATCAACAAAAATAATTTACTTGCGTCATTATGATTACTAACGATAGGGTTGTATATTTAAACAATTGTTTTGTATGAATCATTCATCTATAAACTACACATCAAACCAAGCGATGCTTTTTCGTATATATATATATATATATATATTCATAATTTTCATATTATTGATAACAATAAATACAATACACAAATGTTGCTTAAAATCTTCGTATTACTTTGTTTTATATCCATAAGTAGTGGTGACACAAAGTGTCAAACAACAGGATGGTGGGTTTTGCAAGCATTTTCAAAATCTATTTTACAATCATTTCTTGACAATTCAAAAGAAAAACTTACATTTAATTCATCAAATCCATTGGCTAAGTATATGACAAATGATCAATATCCTGTTTATTTTGAATTTAATCATCCAAATCAATGTCAACAAAGTTCATTACCACCATTGATAGCAAATATAACAGAACAAACATTTGCTGAATTTAAATTAGAAATACCTTATTTAATTCGAAATAATAAAAATGTTATGTTTAAACCACTTATTTATCAAAATAATTTAATAGATGTCTCAGCTGCATATCTTGTCTATGGTCTTCCAGTGTCATTTGTAAGTTAAATCATTTTTTTATGTTATTATTATTAAATGTAAAAAAAATTTATAGGCTATTATGAATGCTGACTTTAACAAGAATACATATTCGATATTAAATAAAAAAGGATCAGTACAAGTTTCATTTGAACCTTTAATATCAACTATGATATCAATTGATTCACCAGCTGCAGCTAATTTTTCATCATTTATAGATGCAAATGTTTCGCCATGGCTTGCATTTCCACCGTTGTCTATTTTCCATAAGAAAAATTGTGCTTCAAATGTGCACGATTTTGCTCAAACAGGTCGTATTCGACCAGTAAAGATGACATTAAAAGTAGTCAATGATATACTAGGGAAAATACCGTCTGGAAATTATACAAATGCAGGAAATCAACCATTAGGTGCTTGGCAAATTGATGTACAATCAACAATTACTGCGCCATATAAATGTCCATAAATATTTTTTGTTATTTAATAAAATAAGATAAATGAAAAATATTTCATTCAGTTGATATATTCATAAAATAGTTAGTTTAGAATTTTTAATGCCTAATCGTTTATAATTATCAAAATATTCGACTGAATATCATTAAAAAAAAATATTTTCGAATTGCAATTATTATATTTTGTTTACGATAGCCACATCTGTTTTAATCATCAATCTGACAGCGTCAGAAAAAATAGTCGAAAAACTAATAAAGTAAATAGTCAAATGTCTTTATAATATATTCAAATCCAATCTGTCAAATATGTAAAAATACAATCCTGAATTATTCACTATATCTCAGAATAATTCTTTAACTTCATAGTATGAATAAATGAAAACGTTTGCAATAGTAAAAACGGGTATTGCTTGTTAATTGTCCTTCATGTGACATTCAATAACAACTAACAACATTGAATAAAGCAAATCTTAATAAACCAGATAACATAACTAATGCACAACTAATAATATCGATTGACTTAAATTCTAATAAATCTTAATGAATCATATGAATTTATTAAGATTTAGAACATATACACTATAGCTTTCATAATTCTTAATTATATTTCATTTCTATTGACGACAACATCATTATTTTTTTTTCTTTCCAAAAGAAAAATATTTCTTGCATGTTAATAAAATCTATATTTCATGTTAAATAAATCATCAAATATAATTATAAACAATTTATTATTATTACTATTTTTTTTGTTGTTGTATTATTTTATCTTACAATCATCAATATGAAAATAAATTTATGTGAAAATTTATTACGTCGATCTGTTGAAAATCATATTTTAACATATAGACATAATAAACGAGAAGATGAAATGCTTAAAGAAAAATTTTCATTTTATCAACGACAAATTCGTCTTATTGATCATAATATATATATGGCTGAACGTCGTTTTGAACAACATGCAAAAAATGAATTTGGTTTAGCCATATCATATAAACGTAAACCATTAGAACCATCAAAAAATCATCGATTTTATTATACATCAACAAATAAAAATTGGACTATGAAAGAATATTCAGTTGAACCATTACATGATGTACTTCAACATAAAGATTTATATGAATATGCATTTGAACGTCGTTCTCAACAATATATTGAAGAATTAAAACATAAAAAACGTTTACAAAATTTACGTAAAGAACATTTTATGGATAAAACAGAATCATTAATTCGTGATGATTATCAAAGAACAAATGATTGGCCTTTATCAGATCACGCTCGAATTAAATTACCATTAATTCAACATTCAAAATCTAATCGATTACCTAAAATAAATTTTTCTATTGATATATAAAAATAAATTTGACATCTAGATTTTTATTTTTAATAATGTATCACAAAAGGTATACGCAGCAAAAAAAA
>JAJEKB010000225.1:79921-113107 GCA_022393335.1 Macrotrachela quadricornifera | reverse complement strand
CATTACTTGATAAAATATTCGATTATCATTTTTCATCAAGTAATTCATTAACTGATCCATCATTACTTTCCTATACTGATTTTGATAATCATCTATATGATCAACTTGTTAAAAGAGATAATAAAAATAGAATGAGCGGGTAAATAAATAGATTTTTTTTTCATAATCAAAAATAAATGTTTTATTTTAATTTAGATATGGATTTGGTGTGCCAACATCACGTGCTTATTGTGAATATTTAAATGGTTCATTAACAATTGAAACAATGTATGGTATTGGTAGTGATGTTTATGTACGTGTTGGACTTTTAACATCAGAAGATCGTATTGTACGTTTATAAATGAAAAACAAAAAAGATACTTTGTTTTCTTTCTTCTTTTCTTTCTTTTTTTACTCGGGGTAGAGCAAATACTGATATTGATGTGAGAAGATCTCGCTATGTGTATAATTATGTGTGTGTGTATGTGTGGTTTTTTTCTTTTTTTTTTCTGTTATTTACATGTGTGATTATATTTAGTCTCAAAACTAGATGAACTAAACACTTCATGAATCTCCTTTTCGTTTTTTCTTTTTTGTTTTACTTGCTTTCTGTCTTTTTTCCTTCGTTTATGTTATGAACAATGCCATAGTATTGTATATAAATAACATCAAAGTCATAAACAAAATTCACTATACAAGCATTTAAGTTTGTCTTTTTTGTTTTATAATTAGTGTTGCATATTAAATTCTTTTTTTCTCTTGTTCAAATTTATATATGCATAAGAAGAATAAAAAAGAGATATACATCGAACACAATATTTAAAAAATCACAAATTATTTTATAATCAAAAACGTCAAATTTATATTTTAATTTTTCGTTTATTTTGCTAAAATTTTAAACAGATTTAATCTATGGTTCAATTACGCTTTTTCAAATAGTGCCGAATTTCTAAATTAATAATGTATTGATTTAAAATCGATGAAAATAAGATTATTTTGGGTCCGAAGAGACCTACAGCGCTATTTTACAGTTTTATTTCTAACTACAGATCTATCCTTTTCGGAACCATCTCTTCGCTAATAGTTAGTCTCTTAACGGTGCACAAGAGCCATATGCAATTTTGTACAAAAGACTTCTCAGTAAAAAAAATTGAAATGTGGGTCTACTGTTTATGGTCCATCGATACAGTAGAAATGATTATTCCTGTTAAATTATTTTGATACATATAATAACAAACGAAGAGAATATTCTGCTATTTTTTCTATCATTTATTATGATGATTTTTTAGCTCCGCAAATTTATTGATCGTTTTCTAATTCTAAAAGGTTATTTAAATATTTATCAAACTATTTTGTGTATATATTGTAAATTGAATTTGATCCTTCATTATTCTTTTATTTAATTTTGACAATCATGATAGTATTCTCTTAATCAATATAAAAAAAAACTATTACGAACAACCACTGATACTAGACCGTTTTTATTAATATAATGTTTCAAATGACCATGAAAATCAACATTTTTTATTTGACAAAAAAATCACAGTTATTCAAGCTACTAATATTTTAATAAATGCTTGAATTTTGCAATAGATTGTCATTTGTGTACTTGACATTCTTTTTAAAAGGAAATCTTTGTCTTTCGAAAGAAAAAAGTAATTAATGTTTTATAAATGCTATTTATTAAGTACATTGTTGAGAGAAAATAGTGATTTTCATTTTATCTTAAAGTTCATCAAGAAGAAATGTGTCAAAGTATTGACGTAAGATCGACCTAATCTGTGACTTTTAATAATTTACAATAAAACGATATAAAGATCTAAGTTTATATATTGGATCAAAAAAATAAGTGAGTTCTTATAATAAAAAGAGCTATTTAATTAAAGTGAAAAATCTATACCTTTTGAGACCGAAAAATAAATTTTTTTTTATTAAAATTTTTAAAAAAGCTTCAGTGTCAGTAGACGAAAAAGAGAAGTAATTGATCATAATATAACTATTCATTTTAATATATTCATAGTTAAATACAATGTATAACATTTTATTAAAAGAAAAGTACTTAGGGCAATCCAAAAGTAGTGAGAGTGACAATTTAATATTGTATATTAAGTTTTAAGAAATTTTCTTTCTATATGATCTTCAAGAGAAAATAGTGAGAAAATTTTTTTGTACTATTTGATTATACTTCAACTAATCTAATAATAACAACATTTCGGTAAAATCTCATTTTTTCTATGATATGTGATGGTTATGCTAAGTTTTCCACAATTGGACAGAGGAAATGTAGGCGTATCGAATCGTATACTACAAGATGACCTGATCTTTTCATGACAAAACCTATTTGGTAAGTTGTTGATGATGCATTTCCAAGTACCAAATATAGATTCAAACTACTAACTGAAGACCTAAGTAATATCAAAATATCCTATAATACACAATTCCATGCATCTTCATATCCTCTGTCCAACAGTGAAAACTGTAGCTCCCTATCTTATTCCTATCGACAGCTATTCAAAAAATACTCACTAGAGTATTCATTTAACTGTGACAGATACGAACAAAATAGATCTTATCAAAATTTTCTTATTATTAGATTAGTTGAAGTACAAGCAAATAGTATAGATTTTCTCTTGAAGGCTATACAGAAAGAACATTTCTTAAAACTTATTATACACTATTAAATTATTTTTCTCATTACTTTTGAATTGCCCTAAGTATTTAATACATAAAATAAAAAGCAAATATAAATAATTCTTTTTGTCGCACTATCTTAATTAATTACGCAATTATTAAAATAAGGAACAAAATTTTTAGGCATCACTGGAAACTTAGTGTCGGATGATAATTACACAAATTGTTATATTTTTAGTTTGCTATTTATAAAGTATTTTAAATGGAAATAAACCATATTTTAATTTAGTTAAAAAAAAAGAATTGAAGTTAGAAATATATTTATGAATATTCCAATTTTTGTTTTTGTTATTTCATAAAGTTTTTCTTCTACATTACAAAGTATATTTTTAACTATACAGCTTATTTCAACATCAAATATAACAATAATTTTGTATAAATCTTCTAATATATAGCATTTGTTATATATAATCAATTCTTTAATGAATAATTTCTCTTAAATATCATTTATAAATATAGTATAAACAGCCATCAGATAGTCTCCTACATAGAGTTTATCCAGATACAAAATAAATTAAAGAAGTCTATCTTGAAATAAATGTATTGCAGACAAGGGCGTAAGTAGATGTCACGTGAGGCATTATGCTACTCTTTACTTCTGGAAAATTTGTCTTTTCTTTTAATTAAAAAATAGAACAAAACTTTTTTCTCAGGGCTATATCTATAAATTGATAAAAACTAAATATATTATGCTTACCAACTTTCAAGATTTTGAGTTTCTAGGATGTTATATGTTCTTGCTTTGAAGGCCTAGATACAATTTCTGATCACATATTAGTAAGATAGACGTATTAATTATCGTAATAGTTAGTAAACAACATTGAATTCTTTGATCAAAAGAATTTCTTTTTTTTTCTTCTTTCAATTCAATTAGTTTTAAAACGATAAATACTCATAAGTAAAAGTAAAAATAACATATATAAATCTTTCGTATGATTAAATCTCATGAGACACAAACAAGTCTTTTGGTCTGATTAAGGTCTTACTGAAAAATCATCTCTTAAGTAATTGTGTTTTAGATCAGACATTAGATGGAATCAATGCATATGACAGATTGTCTGTCACCCGCCTACTTCCATAATGTATTATCATTAGTTGACTAACAAAAGATTCAGAATCTGATATACTTGCCTTCTTGTCAAATATAACTGCGTAATTAACAAACTATTATATTATAAAAATTACAAAATCACACTTTTGTGCGTTTTATTAAATAAAATATATGATTATTCGATATTATCTAGTAGTCCAAAAAAAATCCTATCATACCATCTAAATTATTCATTCTTATTATTATTATATTTTCTAATTAATTTCAAATAAATTTTTAAATAAGTGTTATGTTGATTCAATCAGGTTTCTAATAATAAATCAATTTATGTCACACATGCATACATCTTTTTTTCTTGTCTTTATTATTATTATTATTATTATCATCATTCATAAGTATATCTCTTTTCTACTCGGCATATTAGTTCCATTAGTAATATTGATCTTTCTGTAATTGATTGAAATATCTTACCCTTTTTTGAAAGATATATGTAGGCGGAAAGAATTCTGTTATATTAATCTCGACGATTCTACAATTAACTAAAACCTATAATTGACATATATATAGAAAAATAGTTTGTTCTATCTATTTAACAGCAAATGTGTCAATCACATTTAGTTGTTTACTTGATTACATCGAGTAATTAGACAAAAAAAAATGATGAATAAAGATAATACCAAAACCTTCGTCTCTCGTTTTGCTAAGAATTTTCTTTTTTTTTCTCTCTCTCTCTCTCTTGCTCTTTTCCATCCCACACTCAATATATGTGTTTACATGTCAATTCTATCACAATTACTGAAACCATATATATACATAAATATCTAATACAATTTCATATTATATGAGCATATCTGTCATAAATACAGAAACAGTAAGTACAAAAAAAAAATAAGGACAAAAGATTAGTTTTTTAATACTTTATTTAAACGTTTTTCTAATTTTTCACGTCGACTTATTTCTAATAGAAATAACAAAAAAAATTAATAATAATATTAAGAAAAAGAAATTTTTGATACATACCAAATACATCAATAAACATATTTGTAATAGGCATAAAACGTAATAAATCATAAAAACTTGTTGTAGATCGTTCTTTTGCTATATCCCCTAGAATTTCTCGTGCTTCATTAAGTTGTTTTTCAAGTAAATCATTTTTATATATAATATCTCTCATTGTTTTCATATTTTCACAATCAAATCGTTCTTTAAAATAAAATTAGCAAAACAAAAAAAAAAATAAAATCTTTATTTTCATACCCGGAAAAAAGTATTCAATAAATTTACTTAAATGTTTATAAACAATTTGTTTTCTTTCATTAATTATATCATTTAATGTTGTATATTGAATATATTTCATACTACCAAATATATAATCATTTAAATTTTCTTCTTGTCTTATATCAATTAAAAAAATTCGATTTTCAAAATAATTAAGAATTTCATTATATTTATTATTACATCGAAATTCATCTAATAAACGTTGACGTTCAGGAGAATTTAATGTATTTACTTCATCTATATCAGGACGCGTATAGAATGTTATTAGTAAACATGAATTATCATAAGCTTTTTTTGTTAAAACTGTTTCTATTAAGAAAAAAATTAAAATTAAAACAAAAAGTAAAATAAAATTCTTTACCATAAATTTCAGAAAATAAATTAGCTTCATCCGATGTAAATACATCCATACGAATACAATAGAAAACTAAATAAATATTTAGGTAAATTAAATTTAATAAATAGAACATACTTATATCAAAACCATTTCGAATTTCTTTAAGAAAAAGTACAACTTTAAGTCTATGTTCATTATCATCTTCTGTATCACGAAAACCAATTGTATCAATAAATGTTATATTATGATATGTTTTACAAAAAAAATCTTTTGTTGTTGATGATACAGAATTACCTAAAGGTTGATTTGAATTAGAAAGTATATTAAATAAACTTGTTTTCCCTTAAAAAATAAAAAGAATAAGTTTATTTATTAGAGAACTAATAGATTAACATACCAGATCCAGTCCGTCCTAAGAAAACAACGACTTTATTATCGCTCATGTTCTTTCTCTTAATAAATTAATCTAGAGTATAGATTATATTCATTTAAATAAGCAAGATAATCTTTACATATAAATTCATAGTAAGTGCGAAATGATTTGTTTATTATTGTTTCTTTTTTCTTTGTTTTCTCATCCAAAGAAAATCTACACTATTTCCATTCGTTCATTTTATTTGACGTCATCATTTCTTCTTATATATATATATAACTGTTTTCTTGACATTCTCAAAAAGTGCATTTAAAATCGATAAGTCACTGAGCTATTTTAAAAAGTATTTTGTTCTAATAAAAAAACAATCAAATTAATTTCTTTTTTTTTACAGTATAAATTATTAATTGAGAAGATATATATATATATATATGAAATTTGTAGTCATGATTCTTGTTCTTTGGTTAATGAAATGAATGTTTTCACATAATAAGATTTGTCAGGCAATAGAAACGAAGAATATTTATCGTTGTAATTCAATATCATTGCACAAATTCTTGTATTACGGTAGGTTAATACAAAACAATTTAATATTTTTCTGATATAATAAAATTGATTAATAAAGAATATGTTTCTTTTTTCTGTAATTTGTGTGCGTCATCAGAGAATTAAAAACACTAGTACAGATTCAGAATAAATAAAAAAATCCGATTAAGTATGTTTTAAAAGATAATGATGATTGTAGACACATCAGATATGTTCTGTTTGTTTATATTAAATAGTAGACAAAAAAAAAAAACTAATTTTATAAATTTAATATAAATCGTTTTTTATATAATAAATTCTTAGAATGCATTCAACTAATTTCTCTTTTCTTTTATACATGTAAAAAAAGCAGGTATTCGTAGTTTATATAGCGGTAAGCAAACATAAATAAATCAAATTAATTTTTATTTTATTGAATTTAAAAAAAAAAAAAGTTACGTAGATATAAGAAGTTTTAAGAAGAAATATGTACTTTCATATTTTATCTGCAGGTAATAAAGTTAAATATCCTGTTACAGTAGGTGGTTAGAAAGTATAGAATGATTTTCTTTATTCTTTTATTAAAAATGCATCAATGATAAAGCATAAAACAAAAAAAAAAGAGAAGAGTTTTTTTTAGTATCACCTACGTTGTCAATAGCTTTTAATATATAACAGTTAATAGAAAAAAAACGTCAGGTTTTTTTAACTTAGAAGTCGCGATTTTGTTTGTGAAACCAATCTTGAAATGTTTATTTTACTTATATAATTAACATTTCTTTTTCTTTTCAGTTTTTTTAAAATTAAATTATATTATAACATTTAATTTAAAACAATTGTTGTTTGAACATGCAACGTTTAACAATTTTACTTGTTTTTTTATTTATTTTATTTATTCATTTTAATCAACAACAAGCTGCTAGAATTGATCTTTCATCTTTAGACGAGTTTGAAGATCAGCCATCCCAATCAATACGATCATCCTTACTTAATTCATGGTATAATCATTTAAATGATATGCAAGAAAGTGACCAACAAGAATATATTGATCATTTATGGAAACGTTTTTCACCAAATTTACCACCATTTCGACAAAGACGACGATTTGGTAATACTCGTTATGGTCGTAGTTTATCTAATAACAGAAAATGAAAAACATTTTCATATTGATATTATTTTCTTTATCATATATCATGTAATTTCATCACAATAATCATCATAAAAGAAAAAATAAGAATGAAAATATGTTTATATTTAACTATTTATATGTATTGAGCAATGCCAGACGCATCCACTTGTCATTGACAAGTCGATTTGTCTATCGATTTATCTATTGATAAGACATATACAAAAAGATTGATTTTTTATGATTATTGAAGGTATAAGAACAGAGAAAGACAAAGAGAAGAAAGATATCATCAAGGGCTCTCACTACTTAGTGATGGATTCAATCAGCAGTAGCACATCGATCTTATATATTAATATGTCTAATTGCTTAAATCAAACAAAAAAGAAAAGAAGGTTAAAACATATAATCTGACATCTGACATACATTTAGCTAACACTTTAAAAAATGACTAACATAGGAACATAAATCTGCAAAAATTATTATCAGATTTTAAATTATAAACGATAATAACACAGGAAAAGTCTGTATTTGAACAGCCGTCTAACGGCATACTTAACTACTATTGTGATGTATTTATTATCTTGCCCGGAAAACAACACATTAGTGTTCAATTGACAAGATAGAATAAGATAGTCGATGTTTTATTACAAGATAAATATAAAGTCAAGTTCAAGAATGTTGACCTTCTTTCTTTCTTTCATTTATTCGTTTTTGTTTTTTTGCTTCAATATCAGATGAAGATTTTTATAGTTTAAAAGTTTTGTTTCTTGTTTATATC
Organism: Macrotrachela quadricornifera; assembly: GCA_022393335.1. Lineage (NCBI taxonomy): Eukaryota > Metazoa > Rotifera > Eurotatoria > Philodinida > Philodinidae > Macrotrachela > Macrotrachela quadricornifera. The sequence goes on along the minus strand of JAJEKB010000225.1, from coordinate 104,966 downwards.
TTTTTCTTTGATATGATCTATATATAAAAGAATATTGACATGAATGACGTGTGTCTGGTCAATGTTTTGTTGGTTTTGTTTAAATAAAACAATGAGAAAAAGGCGAGATTTATGCATCTTGTTGATTAATTCTAATCACGAACATTGTCTATCGATAGCCAGAGACTAAAAGTGAGAAAAAGAAAAAAAAAAATAATTAGACGATAGCGATTAGTAGGTGATGAACAATGTATAAGCATATACGGTGTCATCTGGAATCTTACATTTGTCTCATATGTGCTTGACAGAGCACGAACTGTTCATTATAGTAGAAGGATTTATTTTTTTGTTCTGATGATCAATTAAGAAAGATTAAAATAAATATTTATTATCAATTATATTTTAATTCTTAAAGTAAAATATTTGAGAAAATAATATTTCTACTATTTAATTAATTTTTAAAGATATTTTTTAAACTTATAATCTTGCATCATCAGTTGATCTATTTCTTTCTATAGGCAATATGCTCATTGATTCGTTCGAATAATATTTATGTATATATGTATATGCACATCAACTCTAATCAAGTGAATATGTACAGCAGCAGCAGCATCATCATCATCACATCTTATCGAAAGAAGAAAAAGAGACGGAGAGAGAGAGAGAGAGAAAGAACATAAGATCATAAAGAAAGAGAGGAGGGGAAAGATGGAGAAGACGAATGTTAGCCATCATTTGTATTGCACCGTCGCGTCAAGTGTGGGTGTGAGGAATTGCACTGATGTTACTGCTATTGAGACACACGATAATCATCATTATTCAGACTGTTGTTATGCATACGCGTGTCAGAAATTGATGAACGAGAGAAAAGAATTCATTTGAAAATACCGCTTTGTCTAGTCTTTATATCTCAAAAAAAAAAGAATGTATTTTCTTTTCTTTTTCTTGGATATCAGTAAGTGACAAATATGTTCTGTTGATGAGCAATCTTTTTCCTGCTGTGTATACATATATATATATATATACGATTTACTACTATTCAGGGACACTTTTACTCAGTTGAACTTTTTAATGTATATATAAATGGCATTGTAAAAGATAATAATTCTCTTTCGTCCCATTGTACAATGTATATATATATTCAGTTGAGTCGTTTATTCATGCGAAATGATGTGTGAAAGAAAAATTTCTATAGAATAAAATTTGTTCTCGTAGATGAAGAATTAACGATAGGATGGCAGACATTTGCCTATATATGATGCGTGTATGTGTGTCTGCAAGGTGTGACTCTTGCATGAAATACAAATAATGAATATGCCTGTCTTATTTTAGAATAGACTGTAACGACGAGACTAAAGAATCGCCATCGGCTATCTTCGTCTGAACTCTCAATCTCTTCTATTTTTTTTTTTGCTTTTTCTCAATCGACAACGGATCATGATGCAAGTCAATGTTGGTTGTTACTGTCAATCTTACATCTAAATCATTAATATTAGAATAGTTTGATTATATTTCATACAGGTAAGATAGATAAAATAACAATAGTTTGATTTTTATATTCAATTTTATTTAGATTAACATCATGTTTAATAGTTGTCCAGGTTATTTAGACGATTCAGGTAATTTAGTTTTTTTAAAAAGAATAAATTATGATTTTTATATTGTAGGTATCTGGAATAACGGTTTTAGTTGTCAACCAATTAATAATCGAGTTCGTGTTTGTTGTGGTCCTGAAAATCGACGAGAATGTTGTTTTGTTGATCAACTTACGCATCGATCTGATTCATCTATTGATTCAGATCTTTCTTCATCATTATTAAACAGAAATGAATCTACTATGACAATTACACCATCATCTTACACACTTATTCTTATTGCTATTGGGCTCATTTTGGTTTTACTAATCATACTACTTATTACATTTGTCTATATTATTCGTCGTAAATTACATGGATCATCATCGTCATCAACGTGTACATCAGATTCATCTTCAATTAACAAACATTGCCGTCGTTTATCAATTGCTGTAGCTAGTTCATCAAAAAGTAGTGCAAATAGTCCTGTTCCAAGTACATATGTGGATTATTGGTCACGTACAATTATTTCACCATCTGAATGGACACTTGCTAAACCGTATAGCTCATTTATGGGAGGACATCATAGTAATAATCATAATTATTATATAGACCAATAAAATCTAATTAAATTTATACGTTTTCATTAGTTTATGTTTGGTTTTTTACATTTCTGTTATAAAATCTATAAAAAAAAATACAATTGAAGCAGTTTGTTTGTTCGTTGTACTACATTAAAATTTTAATAAAATCTATGCTAAAATATTATAAATAAATTTGAATTGTAAGAAAACTCAAAGCTCTAATGGTTTATTATTTGTCTAACTGATTAATACTTCTAAATAAATTTGATAATTAAAGGTATATCTTGAGGGTGATGGCAGCAGTTTACTGATATAAGAAAAACATGGAAATGTAGAAAATAAAAAAGCGACACATATCGTTATGAAAGAAAAGAAAATGATTCATATTTTAACTTGGTAAAAACCTAACCTTCACTTAACTTGGAAAAAAATTTAAATATAATGAAACAATCTTGCATATATATTGTGCTATTGCGAAATAATTTTATTATAGCACAATAGAAATTATATACATCACAATACGAGGAAGATAGATGACGACTTCAAATAAAACACCCTATGAATTATTAGGTGTTCCTAAAGATATTGATTATGTTAAACTACGTGCATTTTATCGACAAATAATTCATAATTATAAACAAAATAAAATTTCAGCTGACGATTTTCGATCTAAAATTCGTGCATATGAAACTTTATCCGATTTTGATAAACGTAAACGTTATGATTCTAACCAACAATGGATCTCTGACCTACCATTAGTGAAATACACGGCACAACAATTAGCTGCTGAATCTGTTCTAATATCTAATCTACAAGATCGATTACAAAATGCTAATGTAACTGAAATCAATGCTCAGGATCCTGTAACAGGTCATACAGCACTATATTGTGCAGCTCGTGCTGGTAACGTAGCAGCTGTTAAATTTTTAACTGAACAAGGAGCTGAACCCGATTTATCACAACGTACAAAGAGTACAGCCTTGCATGTTGCTGCTTTCTATGGGCATGCTGATGTTGTTGGTTGTCTTTTGGAAAGTGGAGCTGATTATCGAATATTGAATGTAGGTAAAAGCACAGCAGAAGATGAAGCTTTTAACAATGCTGTAAAACATACTTTTACTGAACTTAAACAGATGCCATTCATAAGAGCCGCTGCTAATGAGATTGATTGGTTTCGACAGAATGTTTTAGTACAACATATTGATGAAGTATATTATTCACAACGACAAACATTGTTGCATTGTGCAAGTAAAAAAGGTCATTTTGAACTTGTACGTTTACTTGTGGAACAATTATCAGCTAATTTGGATATTGTTGATATTAATGGAAATTCTGCTACACATCTTGCTGCTTATGGTGGTCATTCGATAATTGTTGATTATTTTCTTAATCGAGGCTGTAATTCAACTCTTACTAATCGATGGGGCTTAACAGCCGAACAAGAAGGTATAAGACATGGTGATGTTATTACAAGTATTTTTCAAGACATGTACAATCGTGATATGTTTGAAATGGCACGTACAGGTGTTGTTTGGTGGTTTGAGTATTATTTCGGTGTTACATCACCAGATGCGACTGATCCAAAAGGTATAAGTTTACTCTATCATGCATGTCGTTATGGACAGTATGCTGTGGCAAAATGGTTGTTAGAACATGGAGCCAATGTTAATATTCAAATGAAAGAAAATCCAAATAGTACTTCATTACATGGAGCGAAATATCATGGCCATCTAGCAATTGTTGAACTCTTACTTGAGTATGGTGCTGATGTGACTATTAAGAATAGTTTTAAAGCAACGGTCTTCGCAGAAGGACTATCAGAAACAGTTGATCAAGAAACAGCAAGCAAAATCAATGAACTTTTACTACAATATCGATCAAATTTAAAAAGTCATAGAGTAATTGATATCCATATATATTTAGATAAAGATGAAGGAGATAATCCAAAAAGTAAAATACAATTGCATCATGCTGCTGTACATGAGGATTTATTGCAAGCATTACCAAATGATTTAAAGAATAAACATAATTATTTTTCTATTGCTCGACGTCCATTAAATTTCGAGAAAAAAGACACAACTATCATATCAGCTATATGTCGTGCTCGTTATGCAAATTCAAAATTTATTGATACACCACTTCGTCTTACTCTTCATCAAGAATTATCTAAAGAAAATGATAGTCATCAATTAATTCGTCAAGATCCTAAATTTGGTTTCCGGGTATTTAATAAAGAGTTTCAAAGTCGAGGCAAGATAGATTTTTTTCATTTAAAACCTTCATCAGACAAACAATCAATCAATATTGGTACTTTAACATTTACTTTTTCTGGAAGTTCTATTAAAGATGATATCAATTTTGAAGTTCGAACACTTTTTTCAGCTGATCCCGCAATATTTGGTTTACCAGGATGTATATGTTTGTTTGAAGTAAGCCTTTATGAAGATACACCCAAACTTATTGAACTTCCTCTCGTATCAATTGCTAATGAACCAAATGCTCGTCTATATACCTTAGCTACGCCATCTCCTTACTGGTTTAATTGTGACACTCGTCGAACTCGTTTACCAATGCTTGATGGTATTCATACTTTCATACAACATATTAGTATTATTCCAATGATACTTACGTTACCAACAGATATGGTTATTGCTGCTACTATTGAACAACCATTAAGCTCACGAGAAACACCTATTAAATGTACTTGTTTAGTTTTACAAGAACATGATTCGACTAACTTTCCCGAGATAGCTTATCATGGAACAAATATTGCAGCCGTCCGATCAATTCTTGGCGATGGTCTTGTCATACCGGGTACGGTAGTTGGTACCGGTAAACGTGTCAATCCGCCTAAGGGACACATTCCTCGAGGACGTAAAGCTTTCGAAATTGAAGATTTCGCTGAAGCTATTTTTCTAAGTCCCAGTATACATTACAGCTCCGATCCCGCATATGCCGTAGCATTTCCCTATGGTGATCGACAAGTGTTACCAGTTCTTGAATGCAGCGTCAAGAGAAATAGCTATAGTTCTTTTAAATGCACTGTTCCAACATATACTGCACATCCAGGTGATAATTTAGAATCCATTGAATGGCGAATTATGAATCCAGAAAATGTTGTAATTAATGCTGTATTGTTCATTCCAGTCATTGATTCTCTAAAAACTACTATAGGAGAACGAATTACTAAACTTACTTCCACTTCAACTAGCCCATAAATGGAATTAATATAGTAACGAAGAAAATAACCTGTGAAATTTTTTATAAATTGTACTAATTTTTATTTTTGAATTGTTTACGATTTTATTTTTATACTAAATACTATATCGGTTTTTCAATCATTTTGCTTTGTTTTACTAAAGACTTATATATCACTTAATTAAGTGATAAGTATTATGTTTGTATAGAATCTTTTGTTTTATTTTGATACTTTTTGATCGATTAAAAATATATGAAAAATACATGCTAGTATAGTTCAAAAAGAATTAACATAACATTTTCAAAGTCTATTTATTTATTCAAAGAGAAACACAATGATGTCAACATATAAAATAAAATATGTAGATTTCATGCTAAAATGAACCAAAGTAAAATTTATTAAACATAATTTCATTTCGTATATCTAATCAAATATGGTAAAAACAGTATATTCTCATTTTATCTAATTTTTGGCTAAATAGTTTTTGAACAAACTGATCCAATTGAAAAATATAATAAATTATAAATGACATATATACGATAAAGATGGCGATAAAAGAAATTTGACTTGATCAATTGAGAAAAAGAGAATAAAAAAAATATTCAGTAGGAAGAAGAATATGTAATTTATAAATGATCAATATGCTCGATTTATTAGTTACTATTAATGAACAATTAGGTCGATTAAAATTTCATCCAATTTACATTTATAATCTTAATTTAACTGTCAAAAAAATTATTCTTTGATTATATTTCTCCAACAGATAGTCAAGTTTTTTATATAATCTATAAGATAATCGTCAAGGTATCAATCAACATACAATAATAATTGCAACCTTAAAAGAATTTATTTTGTTTTATTGAGAGTCGCAATATACATAATAAATCTTATTATATTTTAACTTTGTGTTAAATAAAAACTTTCATTAGTTATTTTTTCTTTATTTATTTCATCAAATATTTATTATTAGTTTTTTTTTGCATATATATACATATAAAATCAAATCTTTTTTTTATATGGCTTTGAACAACAACTAACATTAAAAAACTTGAAGGTCATCTCGAATTTTTTTGTACGTTGTTGGGTGTAATCAGAAGTAGAGAAACAAAACATGACAAAGTATGAAGTTCAAACAATCTACTTTCTTCATTGTTGTTATTTTACTCACAACTTCACAACACTCTTTTTCTAAAGAATACAGAAAGAAGTAAGCAGAACGAAACAAAGTAGGAAAAAAAAAAGGTTTGTGTCTTGTCAAAATTAATCTGATTATAAGAAATATAATTATGTCTGGTATAACATGTAATTATAACAAAACGCATGGATTTTTTAATCGACAAGAGCTAAGGTATATAAAAAAATTCTTTTAATTATATTCATTTTTAATTAATATAGGATGTTGGCACAAGCATTAGGAGTAAGCTAAATGTATATTTAATATTTATTTAAATATACAAGCTTTTCTAGTTACCAGAAGAACGTATTGAAAAAAAATTAAATAAACTCGGTATTGGAGATACAATTGAAACTTCAGTAAAATATATTAAACTGAGTATAGTATAATGTCTTTTTTTTTTTAAAGAAATTATTAAATTTAATTGAAAATGGTACATTTGCTATGGATTTTAATCGTATGTATAATAGTCAAAGTGGTCGATATAATAGTATTGTTTTAGCAAAAGCTCTACAATTAATCGATGCACATTTATTTAGGTAGAATATTATTCATAATAATATGAAAAAAACTAAACCGTTTGATTTATTAGTTTTGATGATATATTAAAAGCTCGTCTTGCTTATGATATATATGAAATGAATGCATTAAGAAATAATAAAAATAATTTACAATTAATTTTACAAACAATTCAAGTAAATAAAAATAGAATTGTCAAAATTTTAAATTTAAATTTTATTTAAGTTTTGTGATTATCGTATAAGTCTATTAAAACTTGAACAACGTTTACGTCATTATCGATTAAATAATTCAAGAATATTACATTTATGTGAATATTTTGATCTTTTATTATTTTGTAATCGTGAAAATAATAATTCAAATTCTTCAATTAAAAAAGTATAAGTTAAAATTGATCACTCTTTTTATTTTTTATTTTATTAAACTTAATTCTTAGAAAATTGATTTAGCTGATCCAAAATCTATAGATCAACAAGTAATGGATGAATTAAATACACAATATTTACGTGATGAACGTAATTGGTTTTTTGATGAAAGTTTTTCAAAAGAAAAAATTCTTGAAAGTTCGGTATGGCCAGCTAAAATTGCTCATCAATATCAGGTAATTCTTTATGAGTAAGGAAATAATTTTGCAAAAAGTTCAATCGATTAGTTTGAATGAAAAATCGACATTTAAGTTGAAAGAAGCTCGTGACAAAATGTTAATAGTTTCACCCCAGTAAAAGTTCAATATTACATTTCATAGAAGAACATTTGCTCTAGAAAGTAATCATTTCCAACAATGTTTAACATATTTGAAAAGAGTCTTACAGAATACACAATATTTTTTAAGTTTACATTCAAATAGGAATATAAAATTCTAATTCTAATTCAGAGCTTCTTACTCGTTAAAAATATTTCCTAATCAATTAAAATGTGAATAAAAATTTTTCGATTTTTCATTATATGCTAAAATTGATCTCTTTATAAAGATGGATGAAGCTTCTATACAAAAAAATCAACTTCAAAGACAATTATCAGCAAGTGTATTATCATTAAAACAATCAAGAGCTGGAAGTGCTTGTTCATCACGATCACATTTATCATCTTCAGGTACATAAATATTAATTTTATAAATATAATAAGAATTATTTATTTAAAATAGGTCTTCGTCAATCTCGTCCTGCATCAACATGTTCATTTACATCTTTAACACCAATAATAGATCGAAGTAGTATTTGTTCTAGTGCACAATCAAATCATTCAATAATGCCAGAAATTGAAACAAAAACAAATGAAATTTCATATCGTTTACAACAATTAAAATCTGAATCAACATTTCTCGTAAATAAATTTTGTTTTTCTAAAACAATAAAATCTTATTATTTAATCATTTTTATCAATTAGTCACTTAAATATGCTTTACAACAAGAAGATTATATGAATGAACTCTTTCCAAATGGTTATTCAAAACCAATAGTTATTTCTAGTAAGTTTTTATTTAATAAAAAAATAATCAAAAAAACAAAATATTTTTTTTTCTTACATCACAAAGAACCTATTGAAAAACCAATTAAAAAGTCTCAATCATCAATTTATTGGTCACGTAAAACTATTAAAAAATGATGCGAGTATAACTTTATTTATTCTTCAATATAAAATCAAGTCAAAACATATACATGAATACAATGGTAGAACAATGCAAAAAAAAGACCCTAAGAAAAAATTATTATACCGATATACTGCCTTCACGAAAATTTGTTTTTCCAATAAGACAATTAATGAGAACGCTTTTTCTTTCGTGTTGATTAATTTCATTAGCTTGTTTAAATATATTTGTCATTTCATTTTCATTTGTTCTATCAAGATGAAAACCAATACCACCCAAAGATTCGACTATTTTATCATATTTTGAATACTATTTAAAAGATAAAATAAAAAATATATAAATTAGTAAGAAGAACAAAAATAGACATTTATCAACTAGTTTTCTATTCTTTTTAAACTTATAAACATATATATTCTAACCTCTAATGAACATCCAACAATACTGCCTAATAATGGAACTTGATCACGAGCAATTTGATTCCAACAAGCATCATTACCAACAATTGATATAATTGGTATCTATGACAAATAAAAATAAATATCATTAATTATTAATAAATAAAATTTTCTATACTTTATGTCGAATAAATGTGTCATATTCCATAATACTATAACCAAGTGCACCATCACCATAAATAATCCAAACACTTGCTTCTGGTCGAACTAATTTTGCACCTAAAGCAAATCCTGCACCTACACCTAATGTACCAAATGCACCTGGATCTAACCAAGTTAATGGTGCTCGTGGACGAAGTATATAAGCAGCAGTTGCTACAAAATCTCCACCATCACCAACTAAAATAGTATTATCTGGTAATTGTTTTTCTAATTCTTGTAAAACATGAACTGGATTTAAGTGATCTATTGTTAATTCTAATCCTTTTTGTCTAAAAAGAAAAAAAAACCATTTTCATTAAACAAAAGAACTATTTATTATTACCGATTTGTTTCTTCTTTAATATTATCTTTATTTCGTAGAGATTCAATCCATACATTCGGACATTTATATTTTTTTTCTAATAAATTTTTATGTAATCGTACAATAAAATTAGATGGATCACCTTTGATAGCTAATGTTGGTTTCCAAAAAACATCACTATTCTATAATAATATTTTTTTTAATTTTAATCGATGAAATATCTTATTCTTACTTGATGTAAACTAAATGAATTTCGATTAACAATAATAATTTTCGATTTTCTTGAAAGAACTTTTCCATAACCAAGACGAAAATCACAAACAGCACCTAAAAATATATATTTATTATAAGAAAAAAAATATTTCAATGAAAAATTTCTAACCAAGTAAAAGAACAACATCAGCATCTTTTAATGCATCTTTACGACAATGACGAAATTGTATTGAACTATTTCTACCAAGTAAACCTCTTGACATACCACCAAGAAAACATGGTATACTCATTGACTAAAAAAATCAAATAAAATTTTATTTATAAAAAATTTAATTTTACTTCAAGTGCTTCAACAACATCACTCGTTGATGTTGGTGGAAGTGTACTTTGACTACCTAATAAACAAACTGGATTTTTTGCTAATCGAACAAGTTCAGCAGCTTTTTGAACTTAAATTAAATTATAAATTGATATTTTTAGTTTTTAAACTAAAACTAAATTTACTAGAAAGATTTGATGCATAAGGTATATCTGGTGGTATTGGTGAAAGTATTTGTTCATCAAAAGCACCAGCAAATGTTCCACGTGTATAAGTTGATAAAAATCTGAAGAAAAATAAAACATTAGAATTTGTTAAGTAAGTTTTTTTTTTCAACTAACAAATTTACTAATTTATCAACGAAAGTTTTTGCATTTGGTTTAATTCCAACTTCTCGTTCAACTATATGAAATGGATACAAAACATCAATTGGAAATTCAACAAATACAGGACCTAAAAAAAAATATTCTCAATTACTTTCTTTCTTTTTATTAATAATCTTTCTTTACCTGGTGTTCCGGATTGTGCAATAAAAATAGCTTTTCGAAGAAGATTTGGAATCTGACGAACACGTTGAACGCTAACTGTATATTTACATATTGATTTAAATAGAGACATATGATCAATATCTTGTAATGCACCACGTCCTTTGGATAAATTTGCTGCACAACCACCAAGTAATAACAATGGACTTTCAGCCATTTGAGCATTTTTTATCGCTGTTACAGTATTTGTCAAACCTGGAAAATAAAATCTATTATATAATCTTTCGAAAATAAAAAAAAGGAAATAATTTACCGGGTCCAGCTGTAACAACACAGACACCAATTTTACCACTTAAACGAGAAACAGCATCAGCTTAATGAAAATAGACTGGTGTTTTATTTTTTTTAAACCTTATATAAAAAAAATTCTACCAGCAAAGGCAGCATTTGCTTCATGACGAGTATCAATTATACGTATACCATGTTTTTCACAAGCTACTAATATTGGTGATATATGACCACCAGATAAACAAAATATGTAAGGAATTCCATGTGCCTTAAATAAAAAAATACCTAATTATAATAAATTAATAATAATTATTAGCCTACTTTAAGAACATCAGCAACAAGTTCACCACCATATGCTGTTGATTGTTCATCAACCTGAAATAAATTAATGAGTGTAAACTCTATTTTTTTTTGAATATGACTTACAAACCTTATGTATCAGTGTATATATCCATCGAGTTTTATAAGCAATATAGAAAATCAATATAAATGATATGAGAATAATCAGGAAGATAATCATCTTCTTGCAACGATCTACAATATGTTAACATATAATACAAAACAGGTATTGTCAAAGAAAAATATTTTTTTTATACTTTTCGAACTAGTGATGTAGTTAATTATGACTCAATATTTCAATGACTCATCTCAAAATATCATTGGTACTAACAATTTAATCATTTATAACAAATAAGATTCGTTTCTTTTAAATAAATATTGACGTCAGCTTGTGTCATCTATTAATGTGAAACTATAACTTTCTCTTTACTCATTTTAATAATATTAGTAACAGATTGAGAATATATAAAGGCAAAATTTCCTGTCTCGTATCAGAGCTAGGACGAGTACAAGTACAGCAAGTAAAAGTATTTAACTTGTACTTTCAAAAACGTATTTGTACTTCATTTTTAAAAGTACAAGTATTTTTCTGAAAGTACAAGTATTTACTTTTTACTTGAAAAAGTACAAAAAATACAAGCACATGTACCTTCGTCCTAGCTCTGTCTCGTATGTAAGAACATCTGCAAAAATCAAAAGAATCATTTTAATTTATTTATCCTTGTTTGTAATTTAAAATTGTTGGTCACTGTCACCTAGACAACTATCGTTGATATATATGGAAATTATTTAACTTGTTGATGATGCATTGTCGATGCATATTCATTCATGAAAAATAAATAGGTATACGAATAGTACAATCAAAATTCTGTGTTAGAAAAATTAATTTTTTCCTTTTTGACTGCCATCTGCTTCACTTCGATATAACTCAAGTTTGGTTGAGCGTAATTCATTTTCCTCTTTGCTGAGTTAGAAGGATAAGTTCTAAAAATCTAAATTCACTTGTGTCTTAAAATTCGCTATCAGCATGTGTCAGCTTGCCAGCAAAAAAACCAAAACATTCTAGAAAATAATGCTTCATTCGAATCTATCCCCACAATATAGTTTGTCATTTAAATTAATATCAGAAATAAGATGAGAATTTTGATATGTTTTCTCTCTAAACTGATGAACAACTATTCAGTAACAGAATATTCTTAATAGAATTATATTTAGCTCTCAGCTCGGAATAGATCAGACAGAATACTTAGAACATTCTAACAGTAGTGGCTCAGATGCCTTATTTTTGTATAGAAGACTTGGAAATTTTTTCTATGAGATGACAGAAAAACAGAAGCTTTGGTTTTCTGTGCTAGTTCACCACTATTCAATTGACACTATAGTAATAAAATTTCGATAAGAACTGTTTTTATTGAAAACCTTACTAGTGGGTGAGGCAGATTAAATGAATACACTTTGCATGCCAATTTTCAATTACTTAGTACATTGTATTATAAAACAAAATATATCACAAAATACGATGTGAAATGGTCTACAACCTACAAAGTACAGCTTATTGTGATTATGCACTTCTTGTTTTAAAAAAAAAGTAAAATTCTGTGTGATTAAGTTTCGTCGCCCCAAGAAAATCATTTTTTTTTCTATATGAAGAGAACTTTCTTTTTTTTAAATTTCATATATAAAATAAGCAAGCGTATATATTGTACAACTTTTCATGCAACATATTGTAGTATATTTTGTTTTCTAATACAACAAAGCCGATTGTTATTAAAATTTTATTATTATATAATATTAGTTGAATAATGATCAAATAGAATAGAAAAATAGAGCATCATGTTCTCTATCACATCATAATAAGAGAAAATAAAGTGCCTCCGCCACAATCTTGAGGATTACTATAAGTGTTATTAATGTTGTACAAAAATGATTTTGCGATGATATTATCTCTTTTATAGAATAATATAATATAAACACAACTGCAAAGAAGATTTATATATTTTCGAACTTTTATGAAATATTACATACGCATTTTAAGTTAATTGTTTGTAAAATTGATTTAAGGTAATAGAAGAAATCGGTGCATTACGTATCAGAAATTAAACTCAAATACATACTGAATTATTGAGCACTGACTGTTATCAAATCATGTTTTTTCTCGTATATTTCGTCGTACTGGTATAAACCGAGCTTTTATTGATTTCTTTAACTTCTATAGTTCTTATCAATTAATTATTTTGCTTTGAGAAAATTTAGTTTTTATTATTGTTTTTAGAAAAAATTCTTTTTATGCAATCTATATAATGGTCTGAACTGTCTTTATTTCAGAAATCATTGTTCTGGTTAAATGTGCTGTAGTAATTCCATTTAATTTTTTTACAAAGTTCCTGATTGCATTGTCCTATAGTTTTTGCTATTATATTACAGTTTAGCTCAATTAAATTTTTTACGTGTATAAACTGTTGTGTAGTACAGAAATGACATTAATTAATGTACGAAATGTAATTGAAGTAACAATTTTCACCGTGGATTCTGAAATTACGTTAGTGTTCGTTGAGAGAACAATTGATGTATTAGTCATAAAGAACTAAATCGATTGTTACGTAAAAAGCTGTATTCTTTTCATTCAAGAAATCGAGAGATCTAGCTGTTATGATAGTTTCTTCGTCTATGATTTTGTTTTAACTTGTATATATCGTGCCGAAGTTATTGTGGATGATTTACCAAATATAAAACATGAAAACAATCAATGTATTTTCCTTAATACTAAAAATAAAATTCGTTTGAAAACAGAATGATCCTTGCTGTTTTTTGAATAATTCAAGCTAGAAACGAAGTAGAGAGTCACAAGTTTCATCAATCAATAGATGAGATAGTAGGGCGTTTTTTCCTCAGATAATGTGTAAGGCAAAATTCATTTAAAACAAATCATCTTTGATAAATATGGAAAAGAATGCCTGAAAATGGCCTGCCATTCAAATGAAATTTTGATTTTAATCTTTGATTTAAATAGAGGAGCATGAAATCTATAGTTCAAAATGGAATTTAAATATTTCTCTCACTGAAAATAGAAAAATTTACTGATTTTTTAATATATTTTTTTCAATTTTATCATAATAGCTGGAAATTTCAATGAAAATGTAAAGAAAAATATAACGATCCACCCCAATTCGGACCGGGTCCAGAAGATTTTACTGTTTAAGAAAAATATGGAACATGTATAATAATCTTTTTTGGATTTTTCAAGAGTTCTACTAGTTTTACGAAAAAAAGATCTATAATTGGTTTATAACAATTGGAAAAAAAAGAACAAAACGTTTTCTTAAGATTCACAAAAGATTTAACAGGCTCTCTAGGTCGTTCCTAACTTGAGTTATTCAAAAAACAGCGATGATCATTCTTTTTTCAAACGACTTTTATTTTTAGTATCAAGAAAAATACATTGATTTTTTCATGTTTAATATCTGTTAAATCACACAAAATAACTTCGACATGACATATGTATGATTTGTAAAAAGCAATATTAATGCATTTTCTTCATCAGATTTGTCATAGATCAATGATTTGAGTAAGTAATAAAAAAAGATGTTGAATATTTCTCATTCCAACGTAAGAGTATTTGCAGGTTCTACTCGAGTAACTCTCGTTGATAGATGCAAGAATTGTTTCACTTGCTGTCGGTAAGTACTCGACGCTGCATAATACACAAAAAATGAACAGCTATTAGGAAAGTATAAAATGACAGCTACAATATTTGATAGAAATGTTTCTAAAGCTCGACGATCGACTGATTTGATGATATTTAATGTAATAGCCGAATATGTGTAATAGAAAGCGTATGGAAGAGTACCAATAATAATAAAAATAATATGAAGAAGAATCATTGAAGTCAGATGATGTTGAGCTCTTGTACGACTCCTAACATTTTTTAATAAACTCACATTACGATACGTTAATATACCAAAAATAATAAGAGTAATGACAGGAAGAATACCCCAAATTATGGGTAAATTGAAATATGAAGCAAATCGAGCAAAACTTATGTTAGTTGTAAAAGTACACACAATTCTTCCATCACTAAGTTGGACAAAATTCGAAAAGATAATAAGTGGTATTGAATAAAATATCCAAAATAAAATTAAGATACAAATAACTTTTTTTACTATAGAAATTTTACTTAATTGACGCAATTTTTCATATCGACATGATACAAAAAATTGATCAATCGTAGCATAACAAATGCATGAAACTGAAATAAGTGCACATAATTGTAATAGATAAAAACGCATTTTACACCAACCAAGATTATTAGATCCTACATCAGTATTTAAGCCAGCAGAAAGTATTCGTGTTAATAAACCGATGATAATATATAGAAAATTAAAGCATGAAGCAAGAAATAACAGTAAAGTTGATGGATTTCGAAGATTGTTTTTGTAGAATACACCAGCATTAATTAAATTACCTAATACGCCAGCGGTGAAAAATAAAGATCCAACATAGATAGTAAAATTATTTAAGATAACAGTGTAAGTAGACATATTATTGTTTATTTAGAATTCTAGTCTAGAATATGTTTTAAATGGTTGGGTAATTGTGAACATGTGTTATTAAAAATAGAGCAAGAGAATATATAGAGAAGATAAATGAAACAAAGCATTAACTAACGAGGGTACCTCTTCAAGTGTTAAATCGCTTTTGACTTGAGACTATAGCCATTAGATAGATTTTATTGAAGTGTGCTCAGATCCATAAGGATTCGGGTGCGTTGGTCTGTAGAGACGAGATATTGGATTTTCTAGGGTATTTTTCTAATGGATCTTTGGTAGTCGAGAAAGCTCAAACTTTGGAATTTGGATCTGAAACTTTGTCCAATTAAAAGTCTTTACTAGAGCAGATATCATACAAAATTTCAGACCTTTAGCAGAAACTTTTCATGAACTATAAACTGGTCAAAATACCTATGGTTCTTATATGTAGGACGCTCGCACTTCGTGAATCAATAGCTAATGAACGGTTTGTGTTAAAACTCTGAAATTTTGTATGATATCAACTCTAATAAAGACCTTTAATTGGACAAAGTTTCAAGTCTAAATTCCAAAGATTGAGTTTTCTCGACTACCAAAGATCCATTAGAAAAATACTCTAAAAAATCTAATATCTCGTCTCCAAAGGTCCACGCACCTGAACCCTTATGGATCTGAGCACACCTCAGTAGGCTTTATCCAATGGCTATAGTCTCAAGTCAAAAGCGATTTAACACGTGGAGAGGTTCCCTCATAAGCATTTTGTTGAATAATTGCACTATATCATCAGTTTACTACATTAGATAACTGTTTTTATCATTGGAGAGAAAAGAAAAAGAATTCTCACGGAGAAACTATCATCGAATTTGGTGATTCAACATATCGTAATGTAGAATATCATATCTTTACTAGTCTTACTGAAATGAATATGAAAAATTGAATTTATAAGAATATGCTTCAAAAAGTATTATGAGCATAGACCATACCGGATCCTTCAACTCATATAAATGACTATCATGTTCCAGTTCAAAAAAAGAATTTTTTTCATATTGAAATTAAATATTTATATTGCACTTCATATTCATCAAAGCATGGAAGTATCATGCTCGTCAAATGATACGTCTTTACCTAGCTGTTGGTTTTGTTCTTCCCTTCTCCATTAGAATGTAATGTCTACTTTTGTATATTTCTTTATTAAACACAGTTTCCATCTCTTGAAGAAGATTTTTAAATTAAAAAAAGAGACATTTGATGTTTTTTCTATTTTTCATATGAAAGTCGTAAGATTGACGTCAAATAATAAAAGAAGTAACGTTAATTGCATATGAATAATATATAAAACTAATATTCTCTGAAAATTATTAATCTCTTCGAATAGTAAAGATGATAATTTATGTCATTTTTTTATAAGTACATATTAAAAATAATTACTATTCTGCGTCGTACATATTATTTTATTAGATGAGCATTATTCGAATTGTCGATTTGCGTTTAATCAGTTCTTTCTTTCCAATAGAATATAAATTTCATACCGTTAATTAAATGAGACAAGATGATAAATAATCAATTATATGAACATCATAGACGAGAAAAGAAAACTTTTAGTATATATTACACTTTTGAACTATAAGTATGATTGCGTGAATCTTTTCAGGTGTAGTAAATATATTTTTTAAAAAATAGAGACAAATTTTATCTGAAAAATTTCACAATGAATATTCAGAATAGTAAAACTTGTATGGAATAAACAAGTTCGAGACGCAAGATTTGAAATAGAAAATTGTAAATGACTTTTGTAGATAATTCTAATTAAATATCAAGACATCAAGATAATTACGTCAGATATCATTAATAACATTTAATATTTCAGTATACATGCTGCAAATTATGCATGCGTTTCAATTCTATCCACAAAATGTTATGTATTCTCATAAAACTTTTACTTTGTACTTTTAATATAAAATAAAAATAAGAAAAAACGTTTATAATAAGAAGAGAAATAGAACTCAGATTTTTACCACTATCTGAACTCCCTAACTATTTCTATTCTAAAAACATAAAGATTGTACTGAAGAATACTCATTATATTTCTTCAAAAACTGAGCAATTAACAAGTGTTTCCTTCTATAAATTTAATCGCCGTCGATTTTGCGACATCATTTATTAATTTTTAAGTTTTTTGTTCTATTTAAAACATCATAAAAAAACAATATAATAAATTTATTTTGTTGATATTATTTGATATGATTGATGCAATTGATTGTTTCGAATACAGCTAACAAGAAACGGTTCCCAAGTGTGGACTTTAGACTTCACTGAAAATGATGTGAACTTGCTGAATCAAGCGTACCTATATTTCAAGTATGGAACTATTCGATAAAAAATCCAGCATCGATAAAATTTCTGAAGACTTTTCTCTTCTTCAATCATAATAGTTGACGTCGAGTTGCTTACTTTCTTTTTATAGCGAATGAGTAGTTCTATATGATCGTTTACCTTGTTTATTTCATTATGAAAGATCGAAGAGAAAAAAATCACGCGACTGTTTGAGGCATATTTTTTTTTCGAAATATTTTCCTCTTTTTGAAGATATGCCGTTGGGTACTAGACATACCACCGACATTTGTTTCGAAAAAAGAAGTGATTTGAAAGCTACATAAGTTTTCATATTAGATTGGAATAATACATTATTGATTTCGCAACGAACAAGAAGTTTCTTTTAATATCTATGATCATTTACAAAAAAGTGGTTGGTCCAAAAAATAAGATGACAATGGTTATGACAAATAAAAGAATAGTCTTTGTATGCTAGCATCAAATACAGATCCTAATGAAAAGAAAAATATGTATCATGTATACTTTCATCATAGCCAAGATTTTTTGACATGTAGACACTTCAATGCCAAAGATGTTTCATCAAAATATCACTTGTAAGTGTTAGCATCGATCTGATTAGATTAGAAATTTTGTGCGAGTAAAGAATCTGTAGAAACCAATGGACATGAAGCATTTTTAACCGAATATTGAATATGTGTATTACAATGAAGCAGGTACGCTGCAATCAAAAGTGATTGGTCATGTTCAGATCAAATAAATATTCTCAGCGAGAAACTAACGAATTTAAAATATGACTTGCCCTCGACGTACGTAGAGCAAGTTTTATTAATTTCAAGGTATGTAAAATCTAGGCAATAGTTTCGTTTTATTCTACCTGAATGATATCGGTTTGTACACAGTTTTGCAGAGAATTGAATGTTGAATCTTTTTCAACAAAAAACTAGTTCCAAGATATGAAAGTTAAAAAAGGATATAAAAAAAAGATTGACATTACCATTTATTGTGATCCATCCGTTATTTCATCTGATGAATAGCATGCTTAAATTTCGATCATCAAATTTTCGATGTAGTGATGATTTTGAATGGTTAGATGGAAATGATAAACTTGTCTAATGGTAATATCAGCAATTGCCATCAATATGTACAATTATGAGAGATGCATATTTTGCTGAGGATATTTGACTGTGGCTTCGTTAAAGTTTTTTTAAAAGAAAGAGATAAGCTTTAAGAAACTTTTTCTCTATATAGTCTGATAGAGAGAAGAATGTTTTATTTTTCTATGCTATTTGACTATACTTCAACTAAGTAATATCATAATAGTAAAATTTCGATAAAATCTATTTTATCCGCATGTCTCATGGTTACATAAATGCTACAGAATATTTTTTTTTAATCAATATTGATAGAAACAATAGAGAGAACTGCGATTTTCACCATTGAAAAGAGAAAATGAACATACATCGAAACATATAATATCAGTTTTTCTAATATTGATTTCTGAAGTATTTATATTCGATTCTCTAACTCTCAAAAAATTGTTCTTTTTCATAGAAAAAAAGGAACAAAAGCGAGTTTTTTCCAGAGAAACTACCATAAAACAGTATTAGAAGCTCGACTAAAACTTATATTATTCATCAACGTTTTCTATAGTTTGTAGATCTCGATTAGTGATTTAGATCTATACTGAGTAGTTGAAAATTAACTATCAACAATTTCCTAGATAGGTTTACTTTTAAAAAGGGCAACTGAGAAGCTTTTAAAAAAGCAGATCAAGAAACTTTGTGATACACGATTCGATACGTCTTCATCTCTGCTTTACAACGGTGAAGATCGCAGTTCTTTATCTTATTTCTATTGAAATTTATTCAAAAAATATTCATCCCCTTTCTTTTTAAAATGAGCGTTAATGTTACCGTGACACATCCGAACATAAGAGATTTTATCGAAATTTTATTTTAATGATACTAGTTGAAGTATAGTTAAATAGCATAAAAAAATAGAGGATTCTTTTCTCTCTCAGGCTATATAGAGATAAAGATTGTTAGAGTGTACTGCATGATATAAATATGTCATTGACACTACTTTTTGATACTTCTATGTAAACTCTTTTTCATGATAAATTCAATCCAGGTGTGACAGAATAAGAGTAAAAAGGAAATGAAGACGATACATTAATTTGTATGAATATTGTTCTTCTTGAAATAATTTCATATCTGTTATCAAATGAAATCATTTATTGCAAATCTTTTCATTTAAATGAAAAGTTCTACTAAACAAATATAATAACGAATGTCGGAACAAAAATTTAACCCAAACACGTCGCGATTCGGCCTGTGTGTTTTCGCTGTCATCCTCAATTAGATGATACATCCTATATATGTTTAACTCTGTGTTATTTACGCCCTTACACTCGCTTATGTGAATATCATCAGAAAGAATTGACTCTCAGTGCAGACACTCTTAAGTTCCTAAAGATCCACAGTATTTTGTTTTAGAAACTCACCGGATTTCTTGGAAAGCTATGTAGGACATAACAGATACTTCAAGTACCTTAAAGTAGCAAAGTAGAATGTTTCACTATTGAAATAGTGTCATCGTTTGCACTCTTACTTTGTTTTTCTCAGTTAAAGAGAGCAAAGTGAAATAGAACATAACTTTGAAGCATGGCAAAGTGAAGCATGATAAAGTCTTTCTTTGTAGTCTAATTTTTTTAATGAGAATGCGTGTGAATTGTCAACGAAATCATTAGAGCGTCAGAAGAGTTGTTCTCCGAAATGAAAGAATAGTTCTATTTTGTTAAAAAAAGATAAAAAGCTTACGACACTCGGTATTCCCAGGCGGTCACCCATCCAAGTACTAACCGAGCCCGACGTTGCTTAACTTCAGTGATCGGACGAGAACTGGTGTATTCAACGTGGTATGGCCGTAAGCGAAGATTACTATATACCTTTTTACTCTGAATGTAACTTTTCAATAAATATTTAATCTCAGACATATTTTTTGTCTGTCTAAATAAATACAAAATAAAAATCTGTGAATATATTCAGTTATTATGCATTATTTATGTATTTCATAAAAATTTGAATCACATCGTCTGTAAAGCGCAGCTTTCTAATATTCAAAGTGGTGCTAGACCTGCCATTCTTTACATTCTAAATTTAAATAATTTCTAAAGATTATCCCATTGATTGGCACTTATAGAATAAGCCATTTCTCCGAGGTTTCAAATGATATATTCTTCTCATACAGTTCTTTTCAATGATGTTTATCAAAATAGAAGATGTATCTAATCTAGAAAACTCTATGAATATGGATGAAGTATTTCTAAAACTCTTAAGATATCCGATAGTCAATTGCAAATATAGAAGATTGACATCAGTTGATAGTAATGATCTAAGACGAATAGTAAACACTAGATATTACTTACTTCACTACATAGAGTTTTAAAATGATCAAAAGTATTCCATGAATAGTTTCTATCACATTTACTATAAGGTTTTAATTAATATCTTGCATATGTCACAAGAGTGTAAGCTTTCATTACGTATATATGACTAGTGTCGAGCCATCAAAATTTTTCATAGTCTGAATATATACTATAGATGTTTAGAAAGAATACTGAACGTTTATCAGATACATACGCTAATCCATTCGATTAAACAGATGAAAAAATCTCAAGAGCTGGTGAATTATATGCTAAGATGGTCGTAAAAAGACTGCCGAATATATTATCTGAATAGCCCAGCCCACGCTGTATGTAGCAAGTCTGTGAAGCGTAAGTGATAGGTATAATATCTATGTAAAACTGGAAAAGTTACAGGTAGGATATCAAAATGGCACTCGTAAAATTATATATTTTAGAATAAAAGGTTGATCTACAACGACTATTTCTTGAATTTGATATTAGTACTGATCAGAGTATTGTTATATCATCATTTATAATCAGTTTCATTTGATTCAATCTAGTGAAATGATTTCAGAATCCAAACATCTACTATGATTGCTACCATGAGATACTAACTATTAGAGCTCAATCAGTTAGCACTTTTCTGTTTGAATTCAATAGCTGTAGCTAATTACTTCAGATCAGTTCAATATTACTACAAATGATCAAACCAATGAGTGAATCTGTTCAATTCTTATATAACTTAAGCAGTTCCAATGATAGAAACTGCAAGAGTGTTATCGTGTAATTTTGTTTCAAATGACATTTGATACAGAAGATTCCGATTATTTTCTGTTGTTAGGCATTGAACTACGATGGAAAATACTCGATTAGATTTGAAATTTGTACCCAATCGATAGAATGTGACTTATCGTGAGTGACCTAGATTTCGGTCAATTTTCTTTAGCATATATTAAAAATGAATAAAAAAAGGGTTCTTTCATATTAAATATCAATAATAAAGAAATAGTCACTGAGAAATATGCTCAGATTTTCAGAATTTTTGAAAATTTCCTACACAACATCCATGCATATGAAAAACCCAAATACAGCAAATTATAGGAAAAGTACTAGAAGTTTCCAAGACTTTCCATGACGAGAGAAGCCTATTTCCAAGAAAATTTGGTAATTATTTAGGACTGTCAAAAGGTAGCAGCAGTGGTACTTCTTTTGCTCGATTTTTCTATGCTATTTGATTAGTATTCATCTAATATTATAGTAATAGAATTTTGATAAAAACTATTTTTGTTAACACGTAGCTGGTTATTTTAGATCGTAATGGATGTGGCACTTTTGAATTTCATTTTATCATTTTGTCGTCGTTTAACAAGTTATTTTAAGAAACCAAAATATACCAGAAATACAGCGTGAAAAGCCCCTACAATTTCTTAAGGACTATTTATTTTATAGTTGCACTTTTTTGTTGTTAAAGTGAGGAAAAAACTAAGCGATCAAATTTTGACGCTGCGAAAACAGGACTTTTTTTGCCAAGAGCTATATTCGTTTTTTCGCATGTCATCTTTTTATAGTTGTTCTTTGTAAATCGTTGAACATTTCACGCTGTATCTTGTAGTGTGCTCTGTTTTTCTAGTAAACACATCAAGCGATAAGAAGATGATATGAGAAAAACATGAATACAGCTTTTACCAAAAATAGATCCTTTTTTTTGCACCGTCGAAATTTGGTCGCTCAGTGTTTTGTTTGTTTTGAAAACAAACAAGTGCAACTATGAAATAAGTAGCTCTTTAGAAATTGTAGAGCTTTTCACGTTGCATCTTGTGGTATATTTGGCTTTTTAATACAACATATTAAAAGGTGATAAAATGGAACATAGAATGCTCCACATTTTATGTTCGAAAATCACAAACTCGATATCAATAAAAATAGTCTTTATCAAAATCCTATTACTATGCTATTGGATGAATACTAATGAAATAGCGTAGAAAAATATAACAAAAGATGCTCTATTGCACATCAATTCTCAAACTATTAAGATATAAGTTAGCCATTTCCATTAATAACTAACATTCAAACGGAAAACTTTTGATTAATTTTTGACATCATCAACATCTATGACAAACATTAACATTAAAACACTATTCATGCAATCTTTCGAGAAATTTTCAGTGACCACTCAGTTTTTCGATAATATATTGTCTTTCTCGGAAGTTTAAATACTGTTATTTAAAGTAGGAAGAGTATTGAAATTTTTGTACAGTGCTCATGTTTACATTTCTTTCATATAAGGGTATTAAACAGTAAGAAACACAAGATGTTGAAGATATTTAAGGTATGAATAGTTAACAAGTATTTCTTAAGATAAAAACAAAATCATATATTAATGAATTTCATTCATTTTGAAAGATCAAACGGAAAACTACATTTCCATTATTTCTAACTATTATCAGTTATTGATCCGTTTTATATAGTAAAGTTTAAAATTATAAAAAAAAACATCAAACAAAAAAAAAAAAAAAGATTTAAGATTCATTTGTAGCTCTTAATTACTCTTTTGTTGCAAATGGTTCTTGTTCAGAAAGTCGAAATATTGCATGATTATCAAGAATTTCAGGACTTGGCCGATCTGTTTTAAATGCATTAACACACATTGCTCGTGCAAGAACATCAATTGGTGTCGTTATCCACTCAGGTGCCATACGTTGTACAGTATTACGAATAATCATTTGTGCAAAACCTTCAAGTGGACGATTTTCAGCTCGATCGACCATTAACATTCTAATACAAAAAATACAATAAGCTTAAGTAACAATAAAGAAATAAAATTAATTTACGCTGGTCGATAAATTGCTAAACGTTCAAATGACATCTGAGTTAAAGCTGTTTCTGTTTGACCCTAAAACAAAATCAACATATTTTCTATTGAAATTTTTATAAATAAAAAACATACTTTCACTTTAGGATAGAGCAATAATGAATGTGGATTAGCTCCTTGGCTTGATACAAGATGAAACTGTTTACAACCTTCTTGTTTAGCAAGTCGAGCTGATCCAACTACATAATCAAAATCTACTCGACGAAAACCATCCTAATTGATAAAAGTGATAATACGAAATATAAATAAATCAATAAAACACAAACTGCTCCAGATTTGCCTCTTGTTGTACCCAAACAACAATAATGTATATCAGCACCATGGAATGCTTGAGGATAATCATCAATTTTATCAAAATCTATTTGACGTTGTTCCTAAATATTAAATCTATTGAATTACATTTTTTCATTCAAGTCATTTCTGACTCATCTATGATTCAACTTGTGAAATAGTTATTATTTCCTCATCTATTTTATTTTAACTATTACTATATATGCAAAATAACAACGCAATAACATGTTTTATTGCGAATACTCGACGCTATTAATAGTCTTTTTTTAGACATTTTTGATTACTTAACATTATCATTTTTAAAAATAAATAGCAACTGCTCGATTTCCAACATAACTTGTAAGATATTTAAATAATTAAATCAGTACCGTTTTTTCTTTATATTCATTATCTGTATAATCAACTTGGCGACGACCAACCAAAATGATTTTTTTAAA
>JAJEKB010000225.1:5541-27763 GCA_022393335.1 Macrotrachela quadricornifera | reverse complement strand
ACAACAGCGAATACATGTATGAGAATATCTATAAAATGTCTTTTTTTTTTGTTTATTGTTAGCTTTTATTCTAGTTTCAACCTGTTTCACATATTGATTGTTGGAATTCGTCATATCGACCAGCACGAGTAAATTTTAATTAAAAAACTATATTTTATATTTATTTATTTCAATATTATTATTATCAGAAGCAACTTCATCCATTACGAGAAAATTCTTTACAGAACGATTCTTATATTTTATCTAATTATCAAGTAAATATAATATTGATTTTTATTTAATCATTTATTATTAATTTTTTTTTGTATAGATTCTTCCACCAATTCAATCATCAGAATCTCAACGTTTGGTAGAAATTTTTGAATAAGAAAATAAAACCCAAACTAACATAATAATCTTTTCTATTTATTTTAGTGATCATTTTATTTCCCATTTGTTTCTCTATAATGAGCCGTACACATATTTTCCTACTTATTTTTCTTCTTTTTATTTTAAACAGAAAGCAAAAATAATTTTTAAAATTAAATTTTCTTATACATATTTCAGGTTACTAATAGTAAACCTCAATGGAATTCATCATCATCATCAAAAGTTGGTTCACTTCAAAATACAGCACATAAACCTGCAGGTGGTAATGTTAAGGTAATTACCTAGCACAAGATACGATGAAATTTTAAAAGAACTTAGATTTATGACTACACTTATCGACCTTTTCTTTTTAAAGAACTTTGAACCATAATAATTATAATATCATTTTTTTTAGTACAGAATTATTGTAATACTATTACTTGAACAATGCTTAGGATCTAAAGAACATTTTTATGATAGATAGAGCTTATCAATAAATTGAGATGATTCTTATTTTATTTTGTACAGATTTGTCAGATGTTTTTCTTGTTAACGAGCGAAGGTCTGCCAGTATCAACTATCGATCGCGCTAATGCTTTTCCTATACCAAAAGGATACGAGTTCATGGTCTCTTGATTAAGAATTATGATTATTTTACTGGATTTTTGTTCTCTAGTTAGTTATGAGTGAAGACCTGAAACTTTGCTCGAAGATAGATCTTATGATTAATAGATAGTTCTAAAAATTTAAATACTTGCGAATATTTTCTTCTTAAGATATTAAATGATCAAAAACACGATCGTATATCATAAAACCATGTTAAGAGATGGGATATTTTCACTGACTGATATCTCGAAAAGAAAATATTCTTAAGAACTGAAACTTTTAAAATGATCTGATAATCATAAGATCTACCTCTAGGCAAAATTTCTGACCTAAATTTTGTAATTCGATTTTTTTTCATTAATATCTAGCCAGAAGACAAAATTCAATAATTTAATCATAAATTTTGATAATGAGACTATGAACTCATATCTT
Organism: Macrotrachela quadricornifera; assembly: GCA_022393335.1. Taxonomy (NCBI): domain Eukaryota; kingdom Metazoa; phylum Rotifera; class Eurotatoria; order Philodinida; family Philodinidae; genus Macrotrachela; species Macrotrachela quadricornifera. The sequence continues at coordinate 26,377 of JAJEKB010000225.1, read as the reverse complement.
TTTGGTTTTCATCCAGTCTCAACAGAACCTACTTCTAAGAAAACATCAGCTCGATCAACAATTGACATTTACGAACCTTCCTTCGTACGGTTGAAAAATATTCATATTTCAGTTTAATAATTCTATATTCTCATATTATCTACTACTTTTTTTTAAAATTCTCATAGATTCCAAATCAAAAATTACAATGGAATGCTAAATCGAAAATAGGCTCACTTGATAATGCTCATCATAAAGCAAGTGGTGGTAGTGGTACAGTCAAAGATAAAAAACCTGATTCAAAAGAAAAATCTAAACCAAACTCTGATAGTAATACTCATGAAATAATGACAACAGGTGGTGGCAACGATGAAAATCATGGAATAGTTAATGATGAACATCACGAAAACGTTGGTGATATATCAAATGATGTAATGGAAACACAAAAGCATGAAGACGATGACAAATAAAATCGAATGATTAACAAAAGAAAAGGACAATTAATGCATTTTACTTCTTTTTCTTTTTCTTTATTATTATTCAATCTTCAATAGTCGCTATTATTATTATTATTATTAATATCATCATCGTCTGTAAGAATAATTAATAAAACAAAAACACAAAAAAAAATAAATCAAAGTTTATTTCTAAATCTTTTGGTATAATTCATCATCTTTCGCTTTCTTTTTATTTCTTGCTTGCTCTTTTGTTTGTCATTGTGCTTCACTAATCTTTACTATCTATTTACACATTTAAAAAAATCTCATCTTGTTTATTATACATATATACATAATATTGATGATTGAACATTTTTGATGTTCTTTTTAGAGCTAGTCTCGCTTTCTTTGACTTCTTTTTTCTTTTTTTTTTTTGTATCATGATTCATACACATTTCTTTCTCTCTTTATGCGTGTTTGTTGGTTGTTAACTAAACAAAAAAAAACAAGAAAAAAAAACATATTAATGCTTTTTTTTTTGTTCGTCTTGTGTGAAATTAATTGTTCTAGGCAGAATACGTGCGTTTTTTCATGTATTGTTCAACACATTCGCACATTCTCATTAATTAATCAATCAAGATTTCTTCTTTTTCCTTCTTTTTTTTTTCTTCTTCATTTTCTTTATACACACACACATATATACATACATATATATACACATAATGAAAAACAAGAATTAAAAGCTTATGTCAATGACTTTCTTGTATAAAAAAAAACAATAGTTCAATGTTTGACTGAAACAATAAAAGGATTTAATAAATGGAAAAAAAAATAATTTCATCAATTTCTATTTTTTAAAATTAATAATTTATGTTTCTGGATCGTGTATAAAATAATCATTAGAAAGATACATCGATGACTCAAATAAAAGATATTAATGTATGATTTTTCGTTGTTCAATGAGTAGAATATTCTACTAATTAACTTTATAAATAATGAACATCTGCGTGATTGAATATATTAGGGTTTGTGAACGTCAACTTAGTATTCAGAAAAACATTTTCAATATTCATTGAAATGATGATAAACAGTGGCAGTTCATATAGGGAAAAAATACTCTTGAGCATCAAAAATAATTATTGTCAAATTGTTTGCATATCGTAGGCTTTTTTACTAGTTTTATAGACGGGCGTGGATGAAATGATTGAATGAATACTTTGACAGAGGATAAGTTTGATGATGATATTGTGGGTGAAGAAAATCAGAGTAAGGAGATGAGCTATCTTATCATCTGCATTTTTTACTGTGAAGATCTAAACGATGTGCTGAAGAAATGACGGAAAAAGTTGAAAGAGCAATATCATTAAGGCTTTTCTTCCGTACTTTACGTCTGCCATATTAGTATGCATAGATTCGTATATACGTATATGTATAAAATAAAATATCTGCGAAACAGAAATCTACTGTAAAACTACAGAAGATGACGTATTACGAATACTTTTTTTTATACCAGATTAAAACTTTTTTTGCAATACTAATTAATTATGTTCATAATTACTCTTGTCATTGCATCAATAGGATAGCATGTCCGGAAAGTCATCTATTAAAGTTCTTTTTGTATATCTTTGTTATTTCATTTAATTTTATAAACAATTTTTTTCAATGATAAGTAACTATACCGAGCTTTTATTTACTCGAATGACTATCCACATTATTGTAAAATACTATCATCTTGAATCACAATAGGAAAATTTTGTTTTCTTTGTATTTCTAGAAAAAACATTACGTAGTGGTTTTTGTTTCTTTAATTATTTCGACTTTCTATTATAGTTTTCTGTAAATTTTGCTTCAAAGCAACAATATTAAAAATTTCTAATATATGTATTCTTGTAGAATACAATGAGCTCTGTCAAACCATATGAAAATATCAAAGGCAGCACTTAATCAATTTTTGAACTACTCGTATCTTCGAAAGAAGACAAAATTTTTGTATCCTAATTCAAGAAGATAGTTCTGCATAATATTATGGAAGGCCATTCGAGTAAATAAAAACTCGGATAGCCACCTATCATTTAAAAAAATTGTTTATAAAGTTAAATGAAATAACCGAGATGTATGAAAAAACTTAAATTATATGTTTTAAAGAACATTCTTCACAACTTTGTTCAATTGAATTCTATTTAATAAATTCTTTTATTTCGTATATTTCAATGTAGTACTAAAATATTATATCTCAGTATTCATATATGCTAAAAACAATATATCGGCATTGATGATATAGAGCCTTTTATTTGTATTTCTTTAATTGACACAATGAAAATTTTCATGAATATTTATAAACTCAATCTATCCGATATAAAAAAAAATATATACTATAGAATATCTGTACTTTTAAAATAATTATTCTCGTTTTTTATAGATCATTAAAAATAATTTTGAACTTTTATAGTAAACATCCTAATCATTATTTGATAATAATGAATTTTTTTTCGCATAAAATCGAATTTTTAAAAAGAATTAAATCATCTATGTTCAACATAAATCAAGTTTTCATGATCTTATTCTACATAAATAGATTTTTAGAAATTAATTTGAAGTTATTCAAGTTTGAAAAGAATTAATGACTATCTAATTTTAGCGTGCTATTTTTATCCTATTCAAACTCTTATTTCATACTCTTTGTTGAACATAGAAAAAAAAGTCATTTATTGCATCCGATAAAATGCTTAATTGATACTCGAAGACAACTTATGCCTCAGGCTAAAAAGAAATATACAATACTAAGCTCATATTATACACTTCGTATATCAAGATTATTTGTCTTTCTTTTCTTACGAATATAATCTAAGATTCATAAAACATCATTTATCCGATAATATATTAACTATAGATTGTTATTTCATGTCATCATAGAAAATATAACAAACTAAAACAAAAGAATATGTAATATATGTCATGCTATTCTATCAAGCTTGGGGCAAGGCTGGATGTCACCAAGCGCGTCCGCAGGTTGCGGATGGTGGAATGACCATCAGTACAATGATTAGCTGTGAAGAAGAACAAATAATTGTTTAAATAAGCAGTTCCGGACAATTCAGCCATCTTGCCAATAGGATCTGGCAGAATTTTGGATGGCACCAGAACACTTACAAAATGCTACAGAAATCCAGAGACGACAAGATGACATGACGAATATAGACCACCAGAAACAAGGGTTATCCGAACCAAGTTTCATAAGCCTTAGCTAGGACAAGTGGAGTTGTCTAACTTTGATCGATAGTTTACCTAAGAGAACGAAAACTCTGATTCAAAACCAAGGGCAGATGAGCCTCTTAGCCGTGATAGGCAGCTCATTACTGGGGAGGGAAATGGCAACCTATCTCAGTATTCTGCCAAGAAAACCTATATGGGCAATTATAGCTAGAGTAATCTTAACATAGTACCGGAAGATGAGCCCTTCAGATCGGAAGGTATTCGAGAAGCTACTGGAAAAGAGCAAGGTACAAGCAGCTGTAAAATTCATGATGTGGCTAGATCAAAGCCGAAAGGACGTCCAGCTATTGACGTGTCCTAAGACTAAAGGAAAGTGCAATACTGCAAGGAATTTTATACAGCAACAATGTCAAGATCGAACATTAACATCTTAGAAGCTAGTGAAATAAAATGGATTGATATGGGGCACTTCACGTCAGATGAACACCAGATATTTTACTGCGGAAATGAAACTCAAAGAAGAAATGGTGTAGCCATCATTGTGAACACAGTGTGATCTCGGTTGGTGCTCGGATACAATCCAGATTCCAAGGTAAGCCAACCAACATCACGGTGATTCAAGTCTATGCTCCAAATATAGAGACGGAGGAAAATGAAATAGAAGAATTGTATGCCGACCTGAAACAGCTCTTAGACACAGCAGCATGAAAAGACACCATAGTCATCATGAGGGACTGAAATGCTAAAGTTGGAAGCACAACAATATCTGAAATAGCTGAAAAATTCTGACTTGGCGTCCGGAATGAAGCAGAGGATCGATTAGTGAATTCCTACCAGAACAATTTGATATTCATTAAAAACACTTTCTTCTAACAGCCTAAACAACGACTCTATACATAGACATCACCGGACAGACAACGGCGAAATCAAATTGATTATATACTATGCAATCGAAGATGGAGAAACTCCGTTCAGATAACAAAAACATGACGTGGTGCTGACTGCGACTCTGATCATGAACTTTTTCCTGCAAAAATTCAGATAAAACTAAAGAAAACAGAAAAATCATCGGACAACCAAGATGTGATTCTGTCAATGTTCCATACGAATACACAATGAATGTTAAGAATAGATTCAATAAAAAATATCCCCAATAAAAAGAAACAAAAGAAGGCGAAGTAGTTGTCTGCTGACACGTTAAAAATGACTGAAGAAAGATGCAAAGCAAAAGCAATGGAGATGTGATAAAATTTTCTAAACTGAATGCTGAGTTCGAAAGAATGGGAAGAAGAGACAAGGAGATATATATGAACAAAGAATGCAAAGAAATTGAAAAGAACAACTGAAAAGTAAGAATCAGAAATCTTTTCAAGAAAATTAAAGAAACCAAGGAAAACTTTCCAGCAAAATAGAGTACAATAAAAAACGAACACGGAAAAAACCTGATGGAAAAAGAAGATATAAAGAAGAGAAGGCACGAACATACCGAAGAACTGTACAAGAAAGATTCCAGCATTATGGATACATTCGATGGTATAGTCACAGAACTAGAGCCACGTATTTTGGAAAGTGAAGTCAAATGGACTTTAAAAAGTAGTGCTAAAAGCAAGGCTCCTAGAGTCGACGAAATATCAATTGAACTCCTTACGATTCTGCAAGATGATGGGATTAAAGTAGTGCTTACACTTTGTCAACAGATATGGAGAACATAGCAACGACAAAAAGACTGGAAAAGAACAAGTTATATACCGATACTAAAAAAGGGTAGTGCTAAAGACTGCTCAAACTACCGAACCATTGCACTTATTCCACACACAAGTAAATTAATACTCAAGATATTGCAAGCCAGAATTCAACAATACATGAAACATGAATTACCATATGTACAAGCCGAATTCAGAAAAGACGAAGGCACTCAAGAACAAATTGCAAATATTCGTTAGTTAATAGAAAAAGCAAGAGAATTTCAAAAAGACATACACTTCTGCTTTATTGACTACACTAAAGCCTTTGACTGCATAGAACACAACAAACTGTGGACATCATTTCATAACATGGGTATACCAAGTCATCTCATGTATCTACTCAAAAACTTGTACACCGACCAAGAGGTCACAATCAGAACCGAATATGGACCAATTGAATGGTTCAAAATTGAGAAAGATGTACGGCAAGGCTGCATACTATGGTACTAGATCAATTCGCCACATATGAAGGAAAGAGAACATTGATGAAATTAAGTAACTATATTTTAGTTGTTATCAAATTTACAAATAGTCTCAATCGTTTGAAATGAAGCTATTGTAGCAATCTTTGAGAATGCGAACATTTCTTAAAGTAATTGTAAACAAATCTAACGGACGTCTTTTAAAAGGCAAACCTGAATTTTTAACTACAACTCATTTCAAAAAGGCTTAGGTCACTGTGATGAGGCTTCGAATGTATTGTAACGATAATCAACGTCTTGAAATGAAGCAAAATTTAGGTTTCAATAGATTTTGGTTTTCCACAATTATCACAGCAGAAATATTAGTAATTACTTTCATAGAATACCGATTACATGCAAAGAGAAATGTAGACGATGATCCAGGCCGAATTAGAAAAAAAATTTAATCATTATTTTATTTAGATTTTGATTATATTTTTTCTCTCTAAATGTGTCACCTACTAATTGGATGGATCTAATAGGACCATATTAAAGCATGGAGACTATTTGTAAATTTGACTACAACTGAAATATAGTTACTTCATTTCATCAGTGTTCTCTCTCCTATATATGCGACGAATCCATCCGTCACTCATACTATCACCTTACTTATTTAACTTGATGATACCACTCTGATGGCTGAAAATGAAGAAGACTTGAGAAATCTCTTGTTAAAAGCTAAAGAAGAAGGTGCAAAAGCTAGTTTGCTACTCAACATAAAGAAGACCAAGATCATGTCAACTGGTAATATAAATAGAATATTATAGATGGTAAAGAAATCGAAGTAGTAACAGACTTTATATTCCTTGGCTCAAAAATCAACATGGATGGTGACAAAATACTAAACGGCACAGTCATCACACTGCCAAGAAAGATATACGTATTATCAAGACTATGGTATTGCCAGTTATAGCGTATGGCAGTAAAAGCTAGACCATCAAAAAGGCTGTCCGAAAAAAACCGATGCTTTTGAACTGTGATATCGGAGGAAACTGCTAAGAATACCTTGGATCACGAAAAGAACCAACCATTCAATACTAGAAGAGGTGTAACAAGATATCCCATTAGAAACATTAGTAAAGAAGTTGAAACTTGAATATTTTGGCCACATAATGTGAAGACATGAATCGTGGGAGAAAACGCTAACGCTTAGTTGGAAAAATCGAAGGCGACTGTAAACGAGATCAACAAAAGATAAGGTAGCTGGACACCATCACTGTTATCATGAAAAAGAACATTCAAGAATTCAAAGAGTTAGTCATCGACAGAGACGCATGGCGCACAAATGCCCATCAGATCACGAAGAGTTGACATCGACTGAACAATAATATTCTATCAAGCTTGTTTATATTGTCTAATGAAACTTGAATGGCAAAGCATTCAAAATATTATTGTTTTACATGCAAAATGCTTAGATTATTCCTAATCGCATGATTATATATCACATAAAAAAACGATATTAAATCAATACTAAAATAATGAAAAGCTGTATTTATCAATAAACCATTCAACAATGGACAAATCATTTTGTAGTGATAAGAATCTTCCCTATGAAATGAATATATATAAATATATTTTGACACAATGAGGTCGCTAATAATCATTTAATATTTTGTATCTGCCATCTATAGAATTACATCATTGGTGATAGAAGTTATTATTTGTTTGTTCGATTACGTTCATTCAATATAATTATATCAAAAAAGAAAAGAAGACCATAGATTTAATTTTTTTTTTAATTATTAATTTTATTTTTAGATAACTAAAATATTATCTATAGAAAAAGTAAGAATTTTATTTTTATCATTTTTAAATAAGAAAAAAAAATCATCATTTACAAAAGAATGATTTCATTTTTATTGTATTTGGATGTTTGATAGTATTAATCATTTTAATACACGATTAAGTGAACGCGAGAAAGACGACGAAAAGGGATCAGCTTTATTTTTTCGTCTTTTATTGACCAAAGACAATAAAAAAACAACTGCTAGGATTTATATTACACTCGTTTCTTTTTCGTTCGTTTATTCATTTGGATTTCTTTTGTCGATATGTATTCATATTAAACAGATTGTCATCGTTAGATCAAGTGTAAACTGTCCTTCAATCAATATTGAAAAGAAGAAATACTCGAAATTCTTTATTTAGAATAAAAATTTACACGAGAAATAATTAACTATTGTTTCAATTAAATAGATACTATTTATTTTATGTATCAAGATAAAAAGAATAGTAATAAATAGAAAAATATGTAGTATATGAAATGTTTCTCTTATTCATCTATATAAAAACTGTATTTCTATCAGAAATATATATATAAATTTTTCATACTAAAATATTAAAAGTAAAACAATAAATCATGTACAGGTAAGATTAAAGTTCTTTTTCTTGTTATAAAAAGAAGAAAGTTACTGAAGACAAAATTTTAGTTAATTTTTATTTATATCATAGAGATCTATGGAATTTGATTATTATTATTACTTTAATTTCCTTTGAACAAACGCATGGACATGGCCGAATGGAAGATCCACCAGCTCGAAATGCTGCATGGCGTTATGGTAAATATTTTTTTTTTATTATAGTTGCATAAAAAAGAACAATTTGGTGTTATTAGGTTTTGATGTTCCTGCTAACTATGATGATGTTGGGTTAAATTGTGGTGGATTAGGTGTTCAAAAATCAAATGGTATATATTTTAATTATGATTCTTCAATATATATATTAATATTTAGGGGGTAAATGTGGTGTTTGTGGTGATTCATATACAGGACCTCGTTATCATGAAACTGGTGGTAAATATGCAACGAATACAATTGTGCGACATTATGTATCCGGTGCTTTGATTGATGTTAAAATTTTGGTAAAATAGAAATTAAAATATAGAATTTATTTTACTTGATTCATTGATTTTCTTTTTTCTTTTATCAAAAGTTATCAGCAAATCATCAAGGTTTTATGGAATTTCGTTTATGTCCAGCATTAGATCCAAATATTGAAGTCACACAAGAATGTTTAAATCAAAATATACTTTATATAGAAGGAATTGGTACACAATATACTGTTAATGAAGGAATGGATTTAATCTTTTTACGGTAAATTTTTTTTAAATATATATAATAAAATCTTTTATTTAATAGTATTCAATTACCTTATGATTTATCATGTTCTCGATGTGTATTACAATGGCGTTATCATGCTGGAAATAATTGGGGTAAAGATATTGAAACCGATAAAACATGTCTTGGTTGTGGTTCACAAGAAGAATTTTATAAGTAAAATAATTTCTCTGTTTTGTGAATGATTTCTTTTTATTTATATTAATATTATAGTTGTGCAGATATTAGCATTATATCAAAAACTAATAATTTATTATTTGATCATACAACAAGAATTATACAAAATCCTTCATTATTATTTCCATTAGATAATCCAGTAGTTTTTTCTTCAACTATGCCAACATCAGCTTTTATTTTCTCACCTACAATATTAACATCAACAAATTCAAATTTTCAAATTTTATCATCTAAACAGTTTAATGAAAATAATAAAATTCTTCGTTGTTTTCCAACGAATGAAGCTCTTAAGCCATTAATTGGTATAGAAAATTGGTGTTTACAATTATGTGCTATAAATTGTCCACCGACATTATGCATTTGTGTCAACATTTAACAAAAAAATAAAACAATAATTTTTTGTTGTATTAAAAAAAAGAAATTGAAAAAAAATTTGTTCATTGTTTTATGTGTGTGTGTATTTATTTAACTATTTACTGACAAAAGCAAATGTATAATAGAAAAACTTGTTTCTTCTTGATTTCAGAAAAAGAAAAAAAGAAAGATTAAAAAAATTAATATGGTCGATATTACTACACTTGCTAATCAAGAAAAGAGCATTCATAAATTGGTTAATCAAGTAAATGTAAGCATCATTTATATTGTAGAAAATACAAAATAAAAATACAATAAATTATTTCTTTATCTTTTTATTTTTATTTTGTTTATCAGATAGAAGATAGAATTAAAACATGTGTTGATTATCGAAATTTAATTAGTGATTTACATAGTGAGTTATGTTATATTTTTTTTTTCTAAAAATTAAGAATAATTACAATCGTTTATATAGATAAATCCTAGTAGCATGTCTTCACCTAGTATGAGAGGAAATAATTATAATGTCCGAGAGTATTCGACAAAGGAAATGCATGGCAGACATGATGACCTCTACTCGTCTGTCTTTCATGCTAAACAATAAAATTATTCGTAGGAATCGGCGGACTGATTTTCATCCTATAAAATTCAATGTATATTGGATAAATATTGCTAGAATAAATCACCTTTTAATTTTTGTTCATAGATTTATATATTAAACATTAGTCTGAAATTCTTCTTACATAATGAGAAAATAAGAATTTAATAAATTTCTCTTTTATTTTTATTTTTATTTTTAGTTAATAAGTCTGAATTAACTAAACCTATAGATGATCAATTATCTAATCGATTAACTACATGCAATACATTATTTGAAGATGGTAAAAATCTTATAAAACAAAATTTTAGATTAATATTATTTTTTTTGTCTTTAGTTCGAACACCACGAGAAAGTGTTCTTGATATAGGTATAATATTAATGAATTAAATTATTTTCAATATAAATTTAATATTTAGTTGCATTAAAAACAATTTCATCATTTGTTCGTATTCAAACAGTTGCTATTGATAAAAAAACTACAACTGAAGATGCAATAAAATTCATACGAAAATGTGTATGAAGAAAAATAAAATTTTTCATTTTCAAAAAAAAACGAAGATTTTTCTTATTCTTCTAGGCAAAAATTATTAAAAATAATATGAAAGAAAATGATGATGGATTTGAAGAATTTTATAAAAATTTTTGTTCTTATCATAAAATAACTGGCATGATGAATTTTATGTAAGAAATACTTTTGATAATTTAAAATTTTATTGTATATAAAAACAAAAAAGGTCAGGTCGATTACCAACATATTGGTTTGAAAAACGATTTTTAGAAAAATCATTTTTAAAAAAACGTTCTCGTCGAACAAAAGATATAATTGATTCTTCTCAATATACTCAAATTACAGAAGTAAATAATAAAAATAATTAAATAAAAAATAATATTTTTTTTTAATTTAGATTAAAGAGATGTCATCACATGGTGAACAAACATCGAAAGAAATTATTCGAATTCATCGATGTTTAGAACAAGCATATGAAAATAATAACAGTTAGTTAAATTTTTTTTAAACAAATATTTTATATTTTTTATTTTATTTTAAAGATGAACCAATTAATTTTTTTATGTTTACAATTCATCCTACACTTTTTTCTCGTACAGTTGAAAATATATTTCATATTTCATTTCTTATTAAAGTAAAATCAAAACAAAAAATTATGAAATTTTATAAACTAATTGTTTTTTTGTTATTAAAGGAAGGAAAAATCGACTTATTTTTGGATGATAATCAATTACCTGTGATACGTAAGTTAGTTTATTTAATAGAAAGTATTTTAGTGGACTATATAATGTAAATTCTAACGTAGTAAATCATTCGCATAATGGCACAAAATTCTCGCTTTCGATTAGATTATAAAAAGCAGACTTTTTTCGACTTAAAAAAAACTATTATTCATAAGAAAGGGCCTAGGATTAATCAGTCATTTTTGAGTCGACACTATGTATATCATACAGTCTTTAATAAATTATGAATACTTTGAAATAAATTCGAACTAACAGCTTATTGATGTAAAACTATTGCATTTTAATGGTTTTTTTTAACACAATACTTTGATTCCTTTAGGAGCACTAGAATAACTAAATTTCGACTTGAAATTTTGCACAAATATAGTCCTTAACGAGAATGGTTTATTGTAAGAGTATCCGATCTTTTGGTTTGCTTCTATCCTGAAAAATAAACGTCAACTATGTTCATGTATATGAGCAATGTAAAAGACAACTGTAACCATAGCTGAATCTTCGGACGAGAACAACAAAAAGGTCTGAAACTTTCACAATGAATAATTCTCGTTAAGCCCTGCCATTGGTGTAAAGTTTCAAGTCAAAATTCAAAAATCAGTTTTCCTGGTGTTTCCGAGGAAGACTACGGTATTCTGTTAAAATCATATCGTAAAAATGCAGTAATCTCTGCATCAATAAGTTGTTGATCGAAATTCGTTCCAGGAAACTCATAGCTCATTAGAGAGTACATGGTGCACGTACGCAATGAAAAAGCGATTGATCAATTGTAAGACTTGCGTCGTCGTGTGCCTGTTTTAATACTTCAATTTCTTGCATCTTTTGTGGTAATGAAATTAGTTAGTTCTTTATTCATATGTATTCATTTTGATAGATAACTATAAAATGAAGTTTAAGGATGTTAAGTTCGGTGATCGGGAAGTTCATGAAATCGATGCATTACCTTCTGCTTCTAACTTGTTCTTCAAAACGACAGATCAATCTCACAATCTTTTGTGATTCCTATGCTTGACACTATGATGGTTCTCTACATAACAGAAGAAAGAAATGATTTTTCAAGAAATTTATTCATTTTTTATGGGACGATTCTATACCGTGCTTTAAAAAGATCGTGAGATAAGTCATACTACTAGATCCATGGCTTTTCAATTCTAGAAAATAAATAGAAGTGATAACGTTGATTAAAATATATTGTTGAGTAATGAATTATTGACTATGGAATAAAACTATCTCTCTTTTCTTTGTATAAGACTACGGGAAATATGAGACGATATTTAATCCCTAATTGTATTCAATGATAGAATGAATATGTAGCTATGAAAAGAATTCAACTGATGTCAAATGACAATAATAGAGAAAAGTTATGAAGTTACGTGTCAAAATAAAAAGCGAACGAAAGCCTTGAAGTTCAAGGTCAATCCTATTTGATAAGAATTTTTAATATTTAATTTCAATAAAAAGTAAGCGAAATTTTTCAATAGTATTTAAATTCATTTAACTATTTCTAATGACAATAGAAAAATCCTTGATACTTTTATAGTATATCTTTAAACAAAGCTAAATTCTTCATTTGTCTTTTTGTTATTTTTAAGGTCCTGTGAATAAGCTTGATACACAAAATGATAGTAATATGGATGTTGATCTTTCATCATCAAATAATAAATTAAATGAAATTCATTCATTAACTCAAGTAATTTTATCATTAGATATGGAACAATGGGAAAATTTAGTTGAAGTATTTCATATTCAAACATCAATGATTAATAATGATAATTAATATTCTAACCAATATCAAACATTTTCTCTATTCTTTTTTTTTTTTGTTTATCTCTTTTATTATTGTTTTATTCTCTTCATGTCAGATATATATATATATACAACTTTACAAAATGATAATCAATAATCCTGAAAAAACAAAACATGTTATTTTATTTGATATTTTTCTTATTTTTTTTATTTTAGATAAAATATGTCAGCCAGTATTATGCCAGATATGCATCGGCATACGGCACGTAAAAGTACAATATCAAAAAATATAAAATCATCAAATGTATCATTATGTAATAATTCAACAACACATTATTCAACATATCATAATGATAATAATTCAAAACAACAAACATTATTTGATACAATACAATGTAATATTAAATTAGAAAATGATATTCCACAACAACAACAACAACAACAAGAAAAAGAATCATTTATTATTTTACATGATAATGAAATAGAACAAATGAATATTGGAGAAGATATTGAACAAACAAATGAAGAAATCGTTTTTGATGTTATTGAACAGATTAAAAATGATATTGTTCAATCTTCTTTAAATACATTTACACCGAATTCTAATCAGGTTTTAGTATTTTAATTAAATCAAAAAAGAATATATATATATATATTCTTAATATTTTTCTTTGTATTTAGATAGAAAAGAGAACTTTTTCCATTGATACTCAGGAAGCTCTTAATGTGATTGATTCGATTATAAATCATTTTAACGAGAATGATAATAATGAATGTAATTATTATTATTTTAAATTATTTTTTTTAATTTTGATTTTCTAGTTTTATCTACAAAACTAGATAATAAAATAGAAGAAAATTCAAATCAGAATTTAGATGAAATAACACCAATGGATAGTGATCAACAAATATCTACTGTTACACGATCACAAACAAATGATGATATTGTAGAAATTTCAGGTTTGTTATTTAGTAAATTAGAATCAAATAATTTTTTTCGAACAATTGTTTATACTTATATATCGATTAATCAGAAATTTATTTAACATATTTCATAATTGAATTTTTATTCCATATAAGATTGATAAATGGAATAGAATTGGTTTCGTATACATAGAGAATGTCTTAAAAGTTTGTTCTTATATCTTTACTATTTGATTTAACTTTATCAACAACTGTTCTTTATTAAAAGATAGATAAACACATGAAGTTTTTTTACAGCCTAAATAAATATCAAGAGAACAGTCCAAAGATGTAAGTTTTCACTAAAATACGAAAAATTAAATTTTTTATTAATCATTTTGTATTTCTGAGTCATTCTAATTGTAAAATCGTTCAGATACCTGTTTGACTTTTTGGTTAATAAATATATCTACCATATTCGGACTTAAGTAATACTTCTACTACTATAGAATTCTGAATCAATTTACTAAACTTACACTGTAATGTAGATGTGTAGTATCAAATAAGCTAATCCTAGAACTCTTGTTTTGATATATAAATGATTGATCAACAAAACTATACCTTGACGCGTTTCAAAGCTTCTACTAACTGATTTTAAACGAAAAAAAAGATTACTAAAACAGGTTTTTTTTCTCAATGAAATGAGCACTAGTGTGTTTCTTGAAGGCACTATTCACACTTCTTGTTGTAAGTTTTGCTTCAAAAAAAAGGTTTTAAATTCTTCAATATACAAATCCTTGTAGAGATTGATGAACTCTGACTAACCATATAAAAATATTAAAGAAAAAAAAGTTGAGTCAATTTTTGAATTACTTGCATCTTCCAGAGAAGACTAAATTTTTGTATTTTGATCAAGGATGATAGTTTTCAACAGTACTTAAATCAAATGGTAGAGATATATGGAAAAAATTTTTAGAAAGAGACTTTTTAGATATTCCCTATCTTGGATAATTGAAGATATTTTTCTAACCTATGCCATAGATCAGCCTTCAATACAGGAATGACGCATTTTTTATTTTATCAGTTAAAAAGTCATAGATTTTAATCACGTTTAATTTTATACTTTTGGCAATATAGTTTATGGAAAATTTTCCTTCATATCTTATTCTTAATACTCATTTATTACTTTTGACTGTCTTTATAAATACGTAAGTTGATAAATAATGAGCGCATCTATCAATATGACAATATCACGTCATATGCAAAAAAAAAAGAATTTACTACATTAATGATAAGAGAACTAAGCGTATTTTCTTAATAACTAACGATAATTTTTATATCAATACTTGAAGTTCTTATAGCTAATAAGAACGCTGATGAAAATATACAATTAAATAATAAAATCTATTACTGATTAATAAACATAATAAAATTGTATCGAAAATGGATCGATTTTTGTACAATAAAATAATGTTACACTCAACTTTTTCTTCCTGTCAAAACAAAAACATATACATATATATATATAGTAATATTTTATAACCATAATGCAAAGCATGTTTCATTCTATTCTTAAATCTATTTGCCTTTGAAAAAAACCATTTCTAAGAATTCTAAAGAGAATAAATGGAAAAATTTTCTCATTTGATATGCAAACCTCATCGTACTAAAATATATCCAAACCATTATCTTTTTATAAAAGTAAAAAAAAAATATTAAAATCATTCATAATTTCTTTTTTGTTTAAATTTATTTAAAATATTTTCAAAAATTTTTAGCAATATCAAATACTAATAACCCTCAAACATGTACATGTCAATGCCATAAAGCAAATTCTTCTCTTAATAATGAATATAATCTATTTGAACAAGCTTTAAAACAAACTAGATTAGATCAACAAGAAGAAAAATCATTAAATAATAATCGTCTTATTCAAACATTAAAACGTCAACATGAAGAATTAATTAATATTTATCAACAAAATAAAAATCAAAAACAATTAAATAAAACAAAAATTGATCGAGAACAACAAACAATAAAACTTCATTTACACGATTCACAAATGCAAACTGATATAACAACAATCAATAATAGTAAAATATCAACACAACAACAACAACAAAAATCTCTTGTTATACCAACAATGAATTCGCATATTACAAATAGCAATGGAATATTAACAGCTACACGTAATTATAGTGGATTTTATAATTCAATTCAAATAGCATCAACATCGACATTACAACAAATTTTACCTCGTTTACCAGCTAATTCAATAGGAAGTACTACTGCAAATAATAAAACATCAACAACTACAACAAAAACAGCAATTATAACTAATTCTCAACCGACAACTCCACTTTTATCACCATTATCATCATCTACAGCTAGTTCTCATGATGTTGTTGATTTAACCGAAGAAGATGAAGATGATAATACTGGTCGAGTACCTACTCAACGAGCTGCTCCTATTAGACAGGTTAAAAAGTCATTTTTTTTATTCTTTCTTTTTATTTATTGAAATTTTTCTTATCAACAGAGTACATCATCTATTCATCCTCCAACATCATTAGCAACAGCAACAGCGACAGCTATAGCTACAGCTACAGCTGCACGTATTCGTATGTTTTTTATTAATCATAAAATTCAACAATTCTATATTTATCTTTTTTTTTTCATTTTATTTAGGACCAATAAATCGTACTATTCGTCCAAATAATACTACTCCAAATGGACAGGTATGCCGAAAAGAAAATACATTTATCAGTTAATATTCATAAAAGCTTTTACACTTAAGAGAAAATAAAATAATTTCAAGAAGATGCTCACAACTACTTCAAACCTTAAGGATATTATAAACAAATCCTTGACAGAGAAAAAACCTGTATGCATACTTCAATTTAAAATAGACACATTTGTTATCAGTTAGTGATATGTTAGTTTCAAATTACATTCTATTGATTAAAATAAAATAAAAAAAAAAGACAACTAATCTTATTTCTCTATGCAAAAAAAAATATATTAGAGAATTACAAACAATGAATTATTTGGGTTTTTTAGACATTTCCTTTACGTCCATTACCGGAACATAATCCATGTGATCATACAATTGCTCGACCACAATTAAGTATAACTCAAGAAAATGCAACAGTTCGTTTAACATGGAATTTACCATCCACACCAATGGAATCTATACAAAATTATGAAATTTATGCATATAAACAAAATGCAACAGTAACAACATCTGATTGGAAAAAAGTATAAATAATTATAAAATAATTATTTTATTAATTTATTTATTTTTAGATTGGTACAGTTAAATCTATGCGTTTACCAATGGCAGTAACATTAAAAGAATTTCAATCAAATAGTCATTATGCATTTGCTGTTCGTGCAGTTTCAATTAATAATAATATAGGTCCATTTTGTGAACCAAAAACAATATTTACTGGAAATACACCCGTTCAACCACTACATACAAGTCAATTATTAAATGTATCTACATAGTCAAAATAAAAATTCTTTAACAAAACAAACTAAACCATTTTATATATTGTGTGTGTTTGTATATAGTTTAAACACACGTTTATCTATATATTTAAACGTTAGTGTTGTTTACTTTTTTCTTTTTTTTTCTTTGGACATGTTCTTATGTCTTGTCTATTTGTTTGTTTTTTGTTGTTGTTGTGCTTTATATGCACAGATACTTACTATGAAAAAGAAAACGTTTTGTTTTTTTTCGTTCGTGTATTTGATGATGAAAAGAAATGACATGTGTTTTTTTTTTTTTTGACAGATGCATAATGTCTTCCAGTGAAGAACTTCTTGAATTAGTGAAAAAATTAAAGCGAGAACGATCATTTGTTCATGCAGAACAAAAACATATACGAGAACAATATGTGCAAGTAATTAATAAATTTCTTTTTTTTTTAAAATAGAAATGTACTTAATTTTTTTAATAGCTTCTTAAACTTGCTGAACATGTTCAGCATCGTCAATGGATAACATGTCATCAACGTTCTATACTTTCATCATTAATTTATCCAAATCGTAATGATCAAAATATTCAACCAAAATCATGTTTTCAATATATACAAATTCTTGATAATATATCATTTATTGATTCACATAAATATTTTCATTATTTACAAGATTTACCATATTTACGTTTATTAACTTATTTAAGACAACAACCAAATCTTTTAGCATTATGTTTAGCTAATATAGAAAAACTTGATGGATTATTAATTAATATAACTATACCAATATTAATATCATCTATATATAATCAATGTTTATATTATGATGATGAATTATTTATTCTTGAATTACTTCGTTCATTAATTGATATACAATTAAAAAATGAATCAAATCCAAGAATTATTTTACAACGTTCATCATGTTCATTTAAAATTGTTTTTGATGCATTTTTAACAGCATCACAATCTTGTAAATTATGTAAATAAGAAATGCTTTTTTTTTCTTTATAAAGAAAAAAGAATTAATAAATTCGTTTTCTTTTAGTTTTAACAGCAGCATTACATGAACCTATTATGCAATTACTTATTGATGTAAATATTTAAATTTTGTATTTATAACAATAGAAGAAAAAAAACAAACAAAATTATTTTCTTTTTAGGATGAGTGTTTTTATGATATTAATCCTGATATATCATTAAGTCGATTTTCAAAACAAGAACGTTTAAAAAAGTAAATATTAATAATCATTTAAATTCATAAGAAAATATATATATATATATTTAGATTTGGTCAAGTTGGTACACGAGATTATTTTGATAAAATACAAAAATATCGTAATGTTATTTTAACGAAATTATATACATTTACATGTACATTTATTGAAAGTTTACGTAATTCATTAAATTTTTTTCCAACATCATTATCATTTCTTATATCACAAATGTTTACTATATTATCAAAATCAAGTGAATTATCATTACGTGATATACGTTGTTTATGTTGTGATATAATAATGACATTATTTATTGGACCAGCTATATGTGAACCTGAAAAACATGGAATTATTGCTGATATACCAATAAGTACAATAGCACGACATAATTTAAATCAAGTAAAATAAATTTATTTTATTTTAAATAGAAATAAATATATTTATTTATTTAGATTGCTATTATACTTCAAACACTTGCAATGTCAAATGATAATGAATCGAAAACAAAAGATCTTTATAGTAAATTTAAAGAGGTAATTAATAAAAAGATAATTTTTTTACATGTATTTTATATTTTAAAGAAATTATTTTAGTCAGAAACATCTATTTCTGTGAGTTTTATATGTATATATTGTCAATTTTGTTTAGTAATAAACAGTCACTTGCAAAAATCCTTTAACACTATATATATATGTATATGTTAGCATTGAATGTCAGATTGATCTTAGCAAAGTTTTAGATTGGATGGAGAAAAAAAAGTGTTCCTTAAAATTCGAATTAATTTCTAGATCAATGTTGAATTCTAATGAAGTGATGGCATTTCAATTAATTCTTATTTTCAATTGATTAAGAATGATTATAATATCTAAAATTCTATTGCCTCATTCAAAGTTTACCGAAAAGAATTCGAATTCAACATCGATCTCGAAAACTAATTTAAGTTTTAACAAAAAAATTTTTTCTTCATTCGATATTGAATATATTTTTATTGTTGGATCTAAGATTCGTTTAAGCCAATCTGATAACGAACACTGACATATATATATTCAAGAAGATTTGTTTAATAAAACTCATATTATCGAATATTTAAATTAATCATGCACAATATTAGAAACAGTTTCACATTATATAGAAATTTAAGTGAATTTCAAAAAAAAAATTATACTAAAGCTTACATCTATGTATATGTATGATAAATTAAAAAATATATCTTTTTCATTCTTGTCCATGATTTTATTAATTAATTAACATAAATTTTCTGTTTATATCCGTATAATATGAAAATTTTGTCAATATTTACTTATATTCACATTCTTTTCCCAATTGGCTTTGTTTTATTTGTATTATTATTATTATTGCACGATTTAATCAATTATTTTTTTTTAAATAAATTTTTTTTTATTTATTAAAATATATT
This sequence comes from Macrotrachela quadricornifera, assembly GCA_022393335.1. Taxonomy (NCBI): domain Eukaryota; kingdom Metazoa; phylum Rotifera; class Eurotatoria; order Philodinida; family Philodinidae; genus Macrotrachela; species Macrotrachela quadricornifera. The sequence goes on along the minus strand of JAJEKB010000225.1, from coordinate 6,290 downwards.
TTTTAGAATTGTGTATCAAATATATTGGATAATTTAATTGATTCAAGTAGAAATATTATATTTCAACGTTCATCAACAATATCACCAAATAATATAACACGAAGTGTTATATTAATAACACAAAAACAACTTCGACAATTAGTTAAATTAATTTTTATATTTTAATACAAAAATAAGAATTTGTTTTCTTTTTAATTTAGATTTCATTTTGTCGTCGTGCAATCAATGAAATAAATGATAATGAATTAAAACAACAATTAGATACATATTTACGAGCATTAACACCATTAGAAGAATGTCTTAAATCACCTCCTACTCCTCTTACACCATCAACGCCAACTATTAATGAACAACAAATAGAACATAGTCATCGTCATCATCATCATCATCATCATCATCGACGATCAAATGGAGGACGAGGTAAAAAAATTTTTATTTATTTTAAATTAGATAAATAAATTAAAATTCGATTTTTCTTTATAGATATATCGACGCAAAAAACTGATCGTAGTGATAGTATTCAATTTCCTGAAGAAGTTATTGTTTTTACTTTAGAATCTAGTGATAGTGAATGTCCTGGAATGTTACCTGAAGAGAAAGTAAAATAAAAAACCTTATTTAAATAAAAAAAGAAACCATTTATTTAGGTTTTACAAGAAAATGAAAGAACAAAATTATTAAAAACATCAAGTACTAATGAATTTGATGCAGCAGCTACTGAAAAACGTTTACGTTTTCGTTTAAATGAT
>JAJEKB010000224.1:140757-275626 GCA_022393335.1 Macrotrachela quadricornifera | reverse complement strand
AGCAGAAGAAAATTCTAAAGCAAATGTAAATTTTATTTTTTGTTTTTCTTTTAAGATTTTATTTATTTATTTGTTTTTTAAAGAATCTTCTTCCATTAGCTGTTGTTGGAAGTAATGAAACAGTTAAAGTTGGAAATCAATATGTACGAGGTAGACAATATCCATGGGGTATTGTTCAAGGTTAGATTTTCAATAAATTATACATTGTTTTCTTTTTTTTCCTAAAGAATTTATTCTATGAAAAACCGTAACAATCACATTTAGTAAATCGTAAATGACATAGCTGGAATATAATTCATTTTTTATTTCTTTAATTATGTAGAAATATGAACAAACCTGAATATTATCAGATACCAAAGTTTTAAAATATCTCTTGTGTACATACATTATCCATTAACATGTGCTAATGCGTGATCTTTTGTCTCTTAAATCAAAAATATTATCCTTGATAGAAATGTAAGATAGAAGGATAAAATAACATATTTATTTGCATGTATCGCTTTATGTGTGACTGAACAATCTACACATCTGGTAATAAAGTCTTACACATGTTTGTGACATGAAAACTTTCATGTGTAAACTTTTGTCAATTGTCCTTCAATGAAAATTAGTTGAGCTTTAATCATTAGACATCAGATTTAAATTAGAAATATAATAATTAAAAATAAAATTAATCTATTTAGTTGAAAATGAAAATCATTGTGATTTTAAAAAATTACGTGATAGTCTTATTGAAAAAAATATGCTGGATTTAATTGAAACAACACATTCTAAACATTATGAAATTTTTCGACGTAATCGTTTAACTGAACTTGGTCTTACTGATAATATTGATGGTAAACAAATATCAATAAGTGATACACTTGATATGAAACGTAATGAACTTCGACAAGAACTTGAAAAACGTGAACAACAACTTAAAGAAACATTTATTCAAAAAGTTAAAGATAAAGAACTTGAATTAAAAGAAACAGAAAAACAAGTAAGAAAAATAAAATATATATATTTAGTTTTTTTTTTTATATTCATATTTTTTAAGGTAAATGAACAATTAACAAATATTAAAAAACATTATAAAGATCAAAAAGATAAATGTGATGAAAAATGGCGTATACTTGAACAAGAAATGGTTTTATTTGAACAACGTAAACATACTAATATAGAAACAATGAAAAAAAGCACCAAAAAGAAATAAAATAAAAAAAAGAAATCTCTTTTTTTTTTAAATATTTGTTCTTTGAATATTTATATGCACTCTTTTTCTTCTCTCAGGTTTATTCTATTGATCTTTTGAGAACAAATATCAGATAGATTTACATACACGCTTATTTCAATATGAATAATAATGAATTATTTCACGCTGCTACTATTTTTTAGAATACACTTTATCTGTATCTGTTTTGTTACTTTTTTTTTCATGTATAAATAAGAATTCATTGTTTGTTTTTTCTATATATAGTTTCATTTTTTTTTTTGATCTGCAATAGAATTATCAGCATATTTCTTATTTATTCAAATATTATTCCATTAATAAATACTAAATAATAAAATTTTTATCTGTTGATAATAATAACAAAAACCTTGAACTTTAAAATATGAAAGGTGAGACATTAAACATTGGTAAAATAGAAGATTGAAGTAGATAGTTTAAATAAAATTTATTTAAATATTAAGAAAAATTGTGTATAAAGATTATTGCCGTCGGCTTTGATGGTTTTATAGTGATATAAAATTTTCTTTATTAAATTATAAGTTTTGTAACCTTCAAACTTTTATTATTCAAAAAGATATGGCATTTATCTATTTCGATTAAATATTTGATACAAATTTTTGTTCCTTTATATTTAAAATAGAGTATTAAATGCAGTATTTTGATAACTATAATATTTGCTAGTTGAGTTTAAAGATTGTTGTCATTATACAACAATAAAATCACATAAGCAATATACTTAAAAATCTAACAGATGGAATTACATGTTAGAAGTATCATTATTAACTATTTTAAACAGAAACCAATTAGATGTTTAACTGTTTCGTCATGTACATTTGTCGATAATTCTTCGCATTTATTGGTTGTTATTTAATCTAACAATCAACAAAATTTATGAAAAGAGATACTGTTCAAATAATGTTTGTTCTTGAAATAAAGCTTATATTCTAACAATAAATATACTTAGTACATATTAAAAGTAGTGATTGTGGTACTTTAATTTCTGATAAAAAGCTTAAAGAAATTTTCCATTTAGTGTAATAGTAAAGACAATGACCCATTTATCTGTGATAGGTGATGATTTTTCAACCAAATCTTTTGAAAATAAATCTACTCCATAGATTATTTATAAAGAATTTTCAATCGGAAAAAATAACTTTTTTCTTCTCTTTGCATAATAAAAAAAAAACGTGTTATCAGTAATTGAAAAAATGGTAAAAAAAAACTACAGAAATCATATTCGAAAAAATGATAATATACGATCTAATGCATCTTCATTTCCTGTTTCCAGTTGTGAAAACCGCAGTTCTATCTAGTTTTTATCAAAACTTATCCAAAAAATATTTACACTCATTTTTTCCAACAACTATCACATATCTTAAGAAACTGATCTTCGTCAAAATTTTATTATTTTGATAATAGCTGAAGAATAATCAAATATTGCAGAAGAGTTAACTATTGCTATGCTATTAGACTGAATAAAAAATTTCTTTAAGTTTTTTATAAGGAATTAAAGTGATATCCCCCTATGTAGTATCAACAGTAGGTTTAAATCAAGTATTAGTTGATTTTCATATATTAACAGGTTAAGTTTATCAGTTTAATTTAATAGAAGAATAATTAATTTAAACTAAAACAATAAAGTAATTATAATAATAATAAGTAATTTTCAAAATATTAAAATCTTTAGCTTTATTGTTATTTTCTTTCCTTTTCCTTCAATTTCATTAGCACTTCTTTTTTCTTCCATTTAAACAGATTTTTTGACCGATGGAAAGTATATTACGGCCGAGCATTTATTTTATGCCCGACGATTGCGAACGCGCGTACGATCGTTAGTTTTGTATCTTTCTCTTTTCTCTTCTTTTTTTCTTTCTCTTTCTTCTTGCTACAAGAAAAAACATACATCGACCCAGTTCGACCGTTTGGTTGCTTGAAAGAAAGAAAAGAAAACTCCGTCGTTGTTGTCTTCACGTGATTCATGTCTTTTGTTCGTCTGGTGTAGAATGTTTGTTGCTAGCATGTTCACAATCACTTTAATAGACAGTTGAATGTAATATACACGTTTGTTTTTTTTCGAAGAATAATATTATATCGGTTTATGATGATACTTATTGTGGCTGAGATGGATTTTATTTTCCATCATATGAATGACATTCACAATGCAGTGAACGCTGAAACCGATAGTATTTTAAAAGAGAATATTTTTTTTATATTTTGGGTTTTTTAGATTGGTTTCTAATTTTATCACCTCTTCTTTTTTCTTTATTCTCTATTCATTCTTGTAATTAATCATCAAAATGCCCGGTGGCAAAGCTGGTATATCTAATTTATTTTCAATTTATTTTTGTAATTGTTAAATATATTTAGGTAAAGATCATGGTAAAGCTAAAGCTAAGGCTGTTTCACGAAGTGCACGAGCTGGTCTTCAATTTCCTGTTGGTAAGATTTGGTTATATATTTTTTTATAGTTTGATTTATATTATTATAATTTATTTTAGGTCGTATCCATCGTCATTTAAAATCTCGTACAACATCCCATGGACGTGTTGGTGCAACGGCTGCTGTTTATACAGCTGCTATTCTTGAATATTTAACAGCTGAAGTACTTGAACTTGCTGGTAAAATTTAATTTATTAAAAGAAAAAAACAACCAAGACATTTTGATGAAATTTTATTTAGGTAATGCATCAAAGGATCTTAAAGTAAAACGTATTAATCCACGTCATTTACAATTAGCTATTCGAGGTGATGAAGAATTAGATACATTAATTAAAGCTACAATTGCTGGTGGTGGTGTTATTCCACATATTCATAAGGTTTGTTTATTATTTATTAATTTTGATAATATATTTTTATGCCTTTTTTTAGTCACTTATTGGTAAGAAAACACCAGTTCAAGGTAGTTTACCTCAAGCACCAGCCAAACCAGTTGCATAATAGAATGAAAGTAATTAATCAACATAAAAAATAACCGCTCTCTTTTTTTCCTTTTCTTCTATTAATATCTAGTTTTTTTTTTCGTTCTTGTCATTATTTGTTAGTTAATGAAGACCAACATAGAGAATTAAACATTTGTATAAATTCTTCTATTATCAACCATTTCTTTTTCTTGTTATTTGTTGTATATTACTTATCATTGCATCAATGATAAGTTGTTTTTCTTCCTCATTTCTATTGCTTTGCGTTTATGTATGAGCGTGTTTATGTCTTGGAAAAGATGTATATTCTCTCTTCGCTTTATGTCATTTGTGCTTATGTGTGTAGTTCTCCTAACAAAGATATGAAAATAAAATGAAATAAAATATGAAATATTTTATTGAAAAAGGAAAAAGTTCCATTCATTTATGTATACTATAATTTCGTTAAATTTAAAGTTTTAAGTTATATATTATCTAATATTTGTAAAATTAGAAACAGTATTTTGTACAAGAATTTTGTTTTAAAGATGAAAAATATAATGGTTAGTTTTTATATTACATTTAAAAATTGTATTGAATGAAAAGATGAAGTGAAGAAACGTAATGTTCCTACTGTGATGGTTATGGCAAATAATCTTTAAAAAAAAAAAGTAAAAATCTTGAAAGGAAGAATTTTGAAAATGTCAGTTTTGTTCGATCAGTATATGTAAGAATACTATCGATTTGTTCTTGTTTTAAGACATGTTTGATGTCTGAAATTGAAACCAATCTTCAAAGTATTGCTAACTTGGGTGATCATATGAAACGTATATGTTTATCTATTTTTCCCATTAGCTTTTATATCTTATTCTATAATCTACAGGTTCATTACGTTATTTTTAATAGTTTTATTTTACATATATATAAACGACGTTCGATATGAGAATCTCGAGCTTTCTCATAACGCACAAGCTGATCACAAAGCCATTGGCCAATCAACAAAAAACCGGTCAATAATGGTTATTCCTATGGTAACTATGACAATATCTTATGGAAATGATCGAGAGAGTAACTTTCCCCCAAAGTCATTCTATCAAATGGCTTAATAATGGTTTTTTGTTTTTAGTCATAAAAAATTTTAAATGAACAATCGATTAAGCGTCTAGTATATCGAATTTACCACAACTGACCAGCTTTCTGTTGGTTGGTCAATGGCTTTGTGACTTTGAGAAATCTTAAAAAATATTTTAAAAATATCATATTTGTTATGTGAAAGAAAAACACTGGATTTTTCAATAAAATGAGCTTTTCCTTATTATTTTTATTCCGTCAGGCGTTTCGAAATATAATCATTCGATGCAATTTTTGATACTGCATACAATGAGTATATTTTCGAACAACTTACATAATAGTATTAATAGAAAACAGACGAATTTATTGTAAAGAAGTCCATTTTTTATTCTCTATAAAAATTGTAAGTGAAAGTTTCCTAAATTCGATATTAAAAATTTATCATAACCCTTATATACTACTTAGTATTAATAAACTCCATTTTTGACGAGCTTTCATTTGGTATAAAATTCATTATTTACTCTATTTGAAATTATAGCGTTACTCCCCTGCCAAAATATTTTTTCCAATCTAGTACTTCTTGGTCAGTCGTTGTGGATGATCAATTATCTCGATATTATCATGATACTTAGAATATAATAAAAAATTAAAATTCATGTAGGGTTAATGTTAGAGATGAAAGGTGTTCTTGCACCAATGCGATTAAATATATAAAAAAAAAGTACAAGTTTTGTTTTTCATAATTATATTCTATATAATTTAAATAATGATGAACGATCCTTATTTAGTGTAGATATTTATTTAAATGATAATAACAAAAAAGATATAACAAAGTTGTATTTCTAACAGTAAAACCATAAATTCGACATGAAAGGATTTATCATAAAAAAAGAAATTAAACTTTCTAGTAGATTAAAAGTTGATTATGAATTTATAATATGCAAACTAAACACAAAAAAAGGATGTATTATTCTTTTGAGACACAATTTATGGTATGAAACAATATTATTAAATATTAAAATTTCAACAGAATACATTGTATGAGGATTTACTATCCATTTAAAGTGAAACACATAATTATCTGATCTCTCAAAATATTTTTATCAACATTTATTTGAAAAAAACCTAGTGAAACAATGAATATTCTTAAAAATACAATTTTTTAAAGTCCAATTATTTCAAGAATATATGTAGCTAGTGGTTATTCATATAAAGAATATCTCAAAAACTTTGATATATTTTTAAAATTCATTAAAATTATTGTAGCAGGAAAAGTACCTAAAAAATTTATAATTAACGAATTGTTATTTTTCCAAATGTTTAAGATAAAAATAGAAATAAGTTTGAGTACCATCAAATGTGTTTCTTATAAATTGAATTGAATGAAAAAAACAGTTTCTTATGTCAATGAATGATGAATAAAATATTAAGATAATTATAATGAATAATCGTTTTTTATTTCTTTTGATATGATCGCTGATTATTGTATATGTCTTTGAAAATTATAATATCTAGCTGAAAACTACTTTTTTCCTTAGTTTTTTAAAATTTCTAACTTCAAGTTTATGAATAAATCTGTGCAAAATGAGCAAATAAATAAATTCAAACGTTTCAAATTTCCAAAAGCTTTAAAAAAATATATTAAATTAACAATCTTTTGAAAGATATCTTCGTAAAATAAGAAAGAAAATAAAAGTAAATAGTTATCAGGTGATACTGATATAAACATAAATAGATAAGATATCTTACAAATACTTTATGTAATTGTTTTAAAGAATAAGAAGACAATATTATCTAAATAAAAAGCTACATGGCAACAAAAAGAAATAATCATCAATCGCATACTAGCTATAAAAAAGTAATTATTCAAAAATACAAACTATTCTTCAACAATTTATATACATAATTTCTTTTCTAGTCACAAATACATGCAGCAACACCTCAGAAGTAAATCGTACTAGATCTCTCTTTTTTTTATCACATATATTATTGAAATTTTAGTAATAGTCGTGTGGATATTCCACTTACTACATCTCGAGCTATGCAGCGTAAATCATGTAACTATTTCTTTGTCATGTGAATTTTACTAATAATATTATTTTCTTTTTCTAGTAATTGATCCTCTTGATGTTTCTGAAATAAAAAAAGCGCATAAGACAGTATATCTTAATTCTTTTTTCATATTCATTTGCTTTTCTATATCTTATAGTATAATGGTTATGAATATCAATTAATACCAGTTGAAATTGAAAAAGTTTGATAGTTATATTTTTTTTCAATATATTTATATTCATATATTTAGGAGGCAGAAATTGGTCTTGTCGTTGGTCAAATTGAAGGCGAACAATGGGTATTTGTTGATGAAATTCTACCAAATGGAATGATTGATATGAATGGTAAATTTAAATTATTTTTTTTTAATTAATAAGAAATAATTATTATGTATAGGTACGATTAAAGAAGGTGATTATTTAATTCAAGTAGGAATGTATAGTCTTGTTGAAATTGATGTTACAACAGCATTAGATATTATTAAACGTGCTTATGACGAAGGACGAAAGGTAAAATTTAATTAAAATTTGAATTATTTCTTAGATATATTTTATTTAGACTCTTTCATTTGTTGCTGCTCGTCAACAAAAACCAGATTTAACAAAATTACAAAAAACTAATGTTATTAATAAAGAAGTACCAAAACCAGATCTTAGTCGAGATCGTAAAGGATCAAGAGCAAGATCTTTTGTTGAATATGAAAATGAAGAAGAAGAAGCATATAATGAAGTAGATGATACACATGGAAGACGCGAAACAGATGATACAAAATTTTAATATGAAAATAAACAAAATTCTATTGATTATTATGAACACTATTTTTAACAAAACCTAATTCTTTTTCAATATCACGCCAATCATATAAAAGAAAATTTTTACCAATTTCATTCATTACAATTAATAAGCCATGAGGAAAATTTTTATTTAATAAACTATTTGTTATTTCTATACCATCTGTACTATCCGCATGTGTTTTGATTGACTTTATATAAGAATTTTTTCCTTGACGTTCATAAATATGAAATATTGATCCATTTGTTACTTGATCAGTTATTATCAAATATCCATTTCTATTTGATGTTAAATATAGAGCAAGTCCTTCAGATTCACCTTTCCATAAATTAGTTGTATTAATAAAACCAAGTTCTTCAAGTTGATTTGTTGTTGGATCAGCATTATATTTATGAACACCATAACCTTCATCTGAATAATAAATATATCCAAGTTCATCATCAACTACAATTGATTCAATTTCTTGTCCTTGAAAATCACCAAAATAACGAATAAATTTCAAATCAATTGATTGTTTATTCCAAATTAATTCATATTGCCCAAGATATCCTCGTTTAGGACCCCATTCTCGACTAACAATAGCATAAATTTTTCCATCATTTTTTCGTTTATATAATCCAACTCCCATTGGAGCTGCTTGAATACCTTTACTATCAACAAACACATTTGTATGTTTTCCACTTAACTCATATAATCGACGTGTATTAATATTAATTGAGAAGATACGTAAACGTCTTTGTCCACGTTCTGTAACAACAATTAAATCAATAGAATATGTTGCATTTATTTTAAAACCATATTCAACATCAACATTATTTGCTCGATCGATATTTCCAATATATTGAATAATTTTACCATTAAGATCAAAAACATATAAACCACCGATCCGGACTGTTTTATCTGTACCAATAAGAAGACTAAGTTCAGGTCGATTTGGATGAATCCATATAGCTGGATCATCAGGATCTGATCGAACAGATTGAGTTGCAACAGTTTCTTTAATAAATGATATTGACTGATTATTGAATAAACTTCGACCAAGACATATATTAGAGCAGAACAAAAATAATATTATAATAGAAAACATAATTTATTCGATGAATGCAATTGTTGTAACTGCCGTTAAAAACCTTAATATTTAATTATATATAAATAGAATTATGCATTTACCATCATCATTTTGTGAAAACAAAAGAATTGTGTATATGAATAGTTCATATAGCTCCCAAACAGACTAGACGAATGTAAACAGAATTAACCAATAGAATTTACACAAAAAATTTAAAAGAGACATTTTTAGTATTTTTTGAAATGATTTAATGGTTAAATTGCCAATCATAACATAGCTTACTTGAACAATGAAATATATATAATCGTATCAAAGTTACATCGGTCATCAAACATGCAACTTCCTCAACAATTTCTTCATTATAAAAACGTACATATCATTTTTGAATAGATATAAAACACAATAATAATTTTAATAAAATGAAATAGATCTCGAAAATACTATACTTTGATCTAAACAGTACTTAAGTATGCCTTTCAAGTGATTATCGCTATTTAATCTTAGTGTTCATTTAGACTTAAAATGGCTAAATTGATTAGTAAGAAGAGGTACATATCTGATGGGGGCGAAAATGAACATATAAAGTGAGAGTGAAAAACTAGCTGAGAATGTGAAATGAATTACTCAGTCCATGAAAACATTTCCCTAGCATGATTCAAATGTGTTACTTACTACAGAATATAAAACCAAATGTTTGAATGATTTTAATAAATTTGAAACAAATAACTCGATAGCATCTTGCTATCATCTTCTACGATCACAAATAGTATCTATATCCTTATCCATTATTATTCTACGGGATCTCTTTGATACATTTCGTTATGAAGCTGATTTGAATGATATAATGTACACTAAACAGATACATAGGTTGAACTGAAACACTGTGACTTTTATAATCTTTAATCAATTAAAGTATTTATGTATAACTAAATAAGCTTTTAGAATTGATAAAAGTTCAATCATTCGTATAGAACCTATTCTTACTATTAATAACAAGTTTATGTCAGAGTGTAGTATTTTACAGATCTATTTCATTAGTTGTAGCACTAATTATCAATTGAAGAGATTTATAATCATTGAAAAACTTAACTATAGATGTATATTGTAATAATAATATAATCAATCAATTGATAACTATTTGATAATTAGTTGATTTGAACTACCCTCAATACGACAATTGTATTTTATTTCTATGATCTGGTTAGGATCTAATGTTATAAAATAATAATATTTAACAAATATTTTGAGGCTTATTTATATAAATATTAAATTAATGGCTTTCTGCTCGTATCTACAGAGATGGAATTTTACAGTGTTGCCAATGTCAGTTAAATTCTTGTCTTTGATAAATAAGATTATAATATTATTAATTCTGTTGCAATACATTATCTGCTTGTCTGATCGTTGTTTAACAAGTGTTTTATTAATTATGATTTTATATTATATAGAATTTTATTTTAATATAAATATTGAATGATTCAATTTGTATTTATTCTAGGATCAGAAGTCAAGATATACGTATTTCTTTTTAAAGTTCATGTATATAAAATTATAAACATCAATGTGATCTATAGAATGTATTCCATTTTACTAACAAAAATGTCGTAGAGTATACAAGTAACTAATCTTGTGATAGAAAATCTGATGTTCTTTTGATTTCTAAATATTAAAAATAGTATTTAGCATTACATAATTCGCATGTGTCGATCGATTGAGAAAAAATGTGTCAATTTTTAATTCATTTTCGATACTAATACCAAAGCTATCAAATAAAATGAAAATTGATAATATCATTAATACAAAAATTAACTTCATGGGAGCTGGTAAACATTTTAGGTATACTTAATATATATACTAAATTGTTCTAATGACAGACAAGGATGATATTCATGGCGTCTGCTAGCAGGCAAATAGTTTTAGCAATTCTCCTTGGCTTCTCATCAACAACAACAACAATCCCGATCGAATGTGATGTCTATCAAGAACATGATAGAATGGTCCTTGTATGTCACAGCAAGGAAGAAAATGCGCCACTTCTATTTCTCTTTATATCTTTTTTTCGTACAAAAACATTGCACAAATCAACCAAGCAACTGTTTGACTCTTTTTGGTCTCTTTAGAAAGCCTAATTTGTTGCCTAATACTACTATATATATCGGCAACCTATAGAAAGGAAAAAAAGAAAAATGTTTATATACGAAGAGGGAGAAAAAAAATCGGAATAATACGCTGATAACTTCCTTCTTTAGATCTGGAATAATAATATATTGCTGTTCTGTTGTTTTTTGCTTATTACTATTTCTATATACATTGGAACAATGTCATCGATGCGTGGTGGTGCTGGTAGTTACCAGTATCCACAAGGATCAAGATCTAATAATCAACCTATGAACTATGGTAACAATCAAACAAATCAAGATTATTCAATCCCACAATCTCTTTATGTTGAACGACGTCCAATAAATCCTGCGTTAACTACACCAGTCAATCGACAACAATATAATAATCCAAATACTCAAACTTATTCAATCCCTCAATCTCTTTATGTCGAAAAACGTTCAGTCAATCCCGTACCAGTTACACAACCTAATCAACCACAATATATTGAATCAAATAATTCAAATTTTGGTTATCAAAATGCTCGTGCTGTACAAGCACAAACATCAGGCATGTATCATCATAAAAATCCTGGTACACCATCACGAAATGTAAATCCAGCATTGACAGCAAATCCACCACCACCATCACAATCTCAATATGCTACATATGGTAGAGAAAGTCTTTTTGCCAAAAAAGAAACACTGGGAGAAATTGATGATTCGCCAATAATTGATCCAAATGCATTTCATTATTTAAATTTGGGTAATCAAACAGTTCCTAAGAAAAAACCATCAGCTGCAAAGGAAGGTGGAGTTGATGCACGACCAATTATTAATCTTGATGGAGTTAATCAATTAGAAAAACGTCGACAACAACAAATTGAAAAGAATAATCGATTACGTGGTGATGATGGTTCAGGAGCTGGTATCGATGGAAGATCAATGGTAGATCTAAATGCTTTTCGTCATATTGAAGCAAAGGTAAATAAAAAAGATAATGCACAAGGGCAAGGTGATAGTAGTGGAATTGATAATAGACCTATTGCCAATCCTGATGCATTCAAGTAAGTTTTCTTTTTCTTAGAATAGATACTATACATTCATGAATTTTATAAAGATATTTAGAAGCTAAACGAGAACGTAAATCATCAAATACTTTAAATGAATCTTCAATCGATAATCGACCAATAATTAATCCTGATGCGTTTAAATATTTAGAAAAACGACGAGAAAATTCGTCGAAAAATACTGATGAAAGTGGTATTGATTATAAACCAATTGTTAATCCTGATGCTTTTCGTTATTTGGAACAACGTAGTACACCAGTTCGTCGTGATGTTGAATCAGGTGTTGATACAAAATCAATGGTTAATCCAGAAGCATTTCAATATATTGAAAGAAAAGGAATACCTAAACCAAATATAACAGAATCATCAATTGATTATCGACCTATTGTTAATCCACAAGCATTTCAATATATTGAAAAAAGAGAAACACCTAAACAAGATATAACAGAATCATCTATTGATTATCGACCTATGGTTAATCCACAAGCATTTAAATGGATTGAACGCCAAGAACCAAAACGTCGTGCTGATGATGGACCTGATGTTGATGAACGTTCTTATGTTAATCCACAGGCTTTTCAAAATATTGATCGTCGACCAGGAAAGAAAAGTGATATATGTGAACCAGAAATTGATACAAGAAGTTTTATACTTGATCGAAATCCAAATGCTCTTGCTCATCTTGAACGTCAATCGGCATTTACGACAAATGATAATACAGAAGGTGGAATTGATGAAAGATCTTATATTAAACCAGACACATTTAGATATCTTGAAGGTATAAGAGATGATGCACCAAATATTTCTGTACATTCATCAGTTGGTCCATCAATTGATACAAAATCTTATGTTAATGCAGATTCATTTCGTCATCTCAATGATAGAGAAAATGTGACAAAAAAGGATAATAATGCTGGTATTCAAGAAGGTGTTGATGAAAGATCTTTTGTACCAACAACAGCTTTTCGTCATTTAGAATTTACTGATGAACCGACAAATTCTGAACAAACTAATTATTCAACATATGGACAATCAGACCTTTAAAATTTTTTTTTTTAAAAAAAAACTATAACTATTGACCTTTTTGTCCTCTTATTGTAACTTATTTATCTTATGGCAATAAATGATTTTTCGAGAACTAATCAACATCAATTTCATTGATCAAATTATGTCACTTATTTCACTATCAGACAGAATTATTGATTAATTATCATACTTTAAGTGAAATACTACGAATAATTGCATTTGATTCTGTAAATAATAGTTATTACTAATAAAATATATTGTAATAATAGAATAGTACAAAATATATTTGAGTGAAAGTAAAAGTGTGACATGCAGATTTTCAAATCAAATAAATATTACTTAAAAATATGATATTATATTTGGAAACTAAAGTCAACTTATTTATGTACTTTTTCAATACTGTTTTTATAATATAAAAAGGAAAAATAATATTCTATTAACGATTAATTCTAAAAATCAGATATTAACATGTATCACACGAACTATTAGCGACACCTTGGTACTTTTTTTTATAGATTTTTTTCCAATTAAAATAATAATTTCTATTCACATTTTTTTTTCATTACATAAAATTATTATTTCTATCTTAATTATCATATAATATTTGTAATACTTTGTCTGTTTCCATATCAACAAACATATAAAATGGTTGTTGCATTTATCGCATATTTCAACTGAATATTTTTTATATTTTTTTGTTTAAATCGTTTTTAATATATTATGTATATATATATATATATATTTATTTATTTAGCTTAATTCTTTCAAAATGAGTATGAATAGTGATGAAGATGAAGAACTGTCTCAAGATGATGAAGATCATAATATCAATCAACAAGATGAGGAAGATATTGTAGATCAACAACAAAACGCATTCGTTACAGATGATGCAGATGTTCAATTAACAGATCAACAACAATTAGAAGAATTTGAAGATATTGAACCAATTGAAGCTCGGCCACCTAATGAAATCGATGTTGATGAACAAGAAAGACATCAATCTGGTACACCAGCTTTTCGTACACTTGAAGATGTATGAATAAAATAAAAGATTTTTTTGATTCTTATAATTTTCTATTTATTTTTCTTAAAGTTATTTAAAGAAGGAGTACTTACTGGTACACAAATGGCATTACTTAAATCAAAATATATTGATTTACAAAATGCTTTAACACAGTAATAATAAAAATTAATAAAATATATAAATAATTTTTTTTTAATATTAATTAGATCACGCCAAGCTGAAGCTCGATTACGACAAGAAGAACATACATATTTAGCTCAAATTGAAAAACAAAAACGTATATTAGAAGAAGGTGAATCATTTCCTGATAAAATTACAACTGAAGTTCAACAACGACGAAAAGATTTACTTAAATATAGTAATGATTTAGCTTGTACAAATGAACGTTTATTTGATCTTGAATATAAAATAAAAGCGTAGATATTATTTAAAAAAAACAAACTTTCTTTTAATGAAATTAATTATTTAGTTTGGAAGAAGATAAACGTGCATTAGAAAAAGAAAAAGCCCGAATACCAAATCAACATGATATTGATGAAAAAGTTAAAAATTTACGTAAAGAATGTGATGATTTAAGACGACAAATTGGACAAAAAAAATCTGAAATTAATGATCAAACAATTTTATTAACAGATAAAAGAAAAAAATTTAGTGTTACAACTAAACAATATGAAGAACTTACCCACACAAATGAAACACTTGAAGTAGGATTTTCATATTATTATTAGTTTTGTTTTCTTTATATATATATATTATTTTTATTTAATTTATTTTAAGTCGGAACATCTTCAAGTAACACTTCGACCAGCTGAATTACTTAAACAAACAGATAATCTTTCTCTTCAACGAGAGTAAGATTTTGTTTTAAATATATAAACTTTTAGAGAACAATTATATATTCTTACAGATTTTAGAAGTTTTCTTATATAAAATTTAAGCGTCTGTATAAATTTGCTGATTTGCTGCTGCATATATATGAATATTTCATAAAGAAAATAAAATAGTAATTTATCCGTTTTTTTTTTTATTGTAATTTAGTCAAGTCGATCGAGAATTTGAAGAACTAGAAAGACGTTTGAAAGATCAAACAAGTGCTACACAACAACTTACAGATGATTGTGATAAAATAAAATCTTTAGCATCAAAAGAAATGCGATTAGTTGATCAACAAAATCAACAAAATGAAAGATTAAATGAAGAAATAAGAAATGTTTTAAATTTAATTGCATTTGAAGAAGCTAAATTAGCTAAAGGACAAATAGATGAGTAAGGAAAACACATGTTTTTTAATACTATTAATACAGAATTTCCTATTTTTTCTATAGACGTCAGTCAACTGAAGCTGTGAAAAGTACTATACAGATGGGTAAACAAATTCGTGAACAACAGTCAAAAGTACAAAAACAAAAAGAAAGATTATTAAGAGAATTAAAACGTGGTGAAACTCAATTACGTAATGCAAAAGATGAATTATCAAGTGCTAATATGACAATAGAAAAACTAAAACTTAAAGTAAGTTTGAACATAATTGAGAAAATTTCAATATTAAAGCTTGCGTAGTATCTTTGAGTAACGTAACAGAGTGCTTTTTTTTGGAGAAAATCTGAAAACAAGGCTTGAAAATAAAAAAAACATTGTTATTCGTCGTGTCCATTCTCATGCTCATAACTGTTTGAAACATAGATTTCTTGTACATATGTCCTGTAGTGCAGAAAACATATTGATTTATTTTGATAACACATGTCATGTTTGTTGCTAATATGTTTTTGTGCTATCACAGAGTTGTACAACGTTAGAAACATCGAAATATATTTCTCCTCGTATTGCTATCATCCAATATTGCTACAAAAATGCTTGTAAACCTATTAGTTCAATATGTAGTAAAAAACTATTAGCCTGAGCTACGGCATGCCTAATATTTTAGAATCGATAGTCGCAGATCTTCAGGTGTCAACGTTAGGATCGTAATATGCTCAGTGAGTCTATAATAATAAATAACATCTTTATATCAAAAGAAGCCACTCGTATCAGAAAACTGGACATCATAGTATAATGTTACCATGTTCATAGACTTCATCCCTGGATCTTAGAAATCTAGAGATTGTTGAAATCATTATCTTTCAATTACTTATGAAATTGGAATCAATTCTGTACATCTTTACTTCGAGAAATCGCTAAACTATGGATGGAAACTGTCTCATTCTAAGTAAATATCAAAAAGGATCAAATGTGAAAAAGAATATACAATATATACCGTTTTACTCTAGTGGTCTTTGTTAAACCTGAAAAATCTAAATGAACAAAAAAAAATGAATCGATTTATTCATATGTAAACTTTCTTTTTAGCGAGCAACAATGCCAACAGATGATAGTGAACTTGAATATCGAAAAGGTGATTTAAGAGAAGATATTGAGAATTTAACAAAAAGTCATGAAAAACAGGTTTGAATTTCTTTCTTTCTTTATTTATTTTTTTATATTTATTTTCGAAATTAAAATTAAGGAAAAAGAAATCACTGTTAAACAAAGTATGTTAATAACTGCTCAAAAAGAACATGAAGAAGTTTTATTAAAACAAAGTGATTTTCGTCGTGATGCTGTATCAATGGCACATTTTGCATCTGTTGTATCAAATGAACGTGAACAAAAATGTCGAGAAAAAATGAAAGCTAAAAATCGTTTACAAGCTGTACAAGAAGATTCTCAACGAAAAACAGGCGAAATTCATGAACATCAAAAACGTATTGCTGATTTAGATATAAAATTAAAAGAATTTGCTTCAATGTATGATATTATTAAAAATGAACGTAATAAATGTGTGAATTTAATTCAAATTAATACTCAAAAATCAAATGAAATGAAAGAAAAATTAAAATTACTTCAAAATGAAATTGAAATATTACGAACGAAATTAAATATTTTAGAAAAAGATTTTCAAAAGAAAAATTTACTTGTCTTAGCATCTGTTGTTGAACGTGATAGAGAAAAACATAAAGTTGAAAAACAACGTAGCTATTTACGTGAACTTAATATTCAAGATCAACAACAAACATTAGAAAATCGAAATTATAATAATTTAATTGCATTTGCTGAAAAAGAATTAGTTCGATTACGAAAAGATTATGATACAGCTGTTTTAGATAGAAATGAACGAAGTGTACAACTTGTTGAAAGATATAATGAAGAAGTTGTTTTTCAAGTTTGTAGATTTTTTTTATATGTATATATAAATGATTATATTACTGGAATATTTATTTAGGAAAAAGTTAATGTTCAAGATGCAAAATTAAAAAATGCATATATTGAATTAAGAAGTCGAGATGATGAAATTCGATTATTAGAATTACAAATTCAAGAAGAAAAACGTGAAACTGCTCTTTTTAAAAAAAAACTACCTGTTAAACGAGCATTAGATCAAGAACTTGAATTATATCGAATATGTGTAAGTTGATTAAAACAAATTACATATCTTTGTTTTCTAAATTGAATTAAACTGTACAGATATTTAGATTAGTTTATTAGATCACTTAATGAAATTTTAAAGATTAAAAAAAAATTACAATATCACATATAAATAATATTTAGTGAAGGTTTCTAAACATGTTAATGAGGAAATAGTTAAGTCTAAGAGTAGAATTATGGAAACTAATTTTTCGATAGTATATCCAACTTTTTCAATAAATCTAACCATAATAATAAAACAGAAAAGAAATTTGTCGTCTTCAGGTCGAAATATCCTTTTTCTTCATAAATAGAAACTCATTAAATATTTAATCTATGTTCTAGCTTGAATCGTGTCAAGAACGTTTGGTTGATCTTGAAAAAATACTTGAAAATCCAAATGATCCATCACGAGTTCGTTTTCTTGATGGTACTGATGATTCACCTGAAGTAATCATGAAGAAACTCGAACAGGTAATTAATTTCATGTTAAATAATCATTTTAAAATTTGTTAATAATAAATTCTTTTAGCTTGAACAACGTTTATCAACAAAAGAAGAACAATCACTTGAGAAAGATCTTATTCTTGAACAAGTTAATCGATTAATTGAACGTTTATCAACAAAAGTTGATGCTGGAAAAGATGATACATTAGCATTAGCAAAAAAAGTCAATGATTTACAAAATAAAATTAAAGATATAACACGTAAAATGATGGCAACTTTATCAGAATTAACAATTCATCAATCAGATGCATTAAAACTTCAACAAGAAAAAAATATTAAAGATGTGGAATTACAACAATCTTATGCAAGAATGGAACAGGTTTATTTTGGAATTTTTCTTATGAAATTTATATTAAATTTTTATTTGTTAATAGGGAGAACCTCCAAGTGAAGAACTTGAACGTGAATGGCAACGTTCATTTGAACTTGAACAAAGACGTAAAACTGAACGAAAAATTCGAGAAGAAGTTTGTTATTGTTTATTATAACTTTTTGAAAAAAAAGTACTTCATCAATTTTATCTTTTAGAAAGAACGTGAGACTGAACATTTCTTATTACCAGGCGGCGTGATTACACAAGCTGAACCTCGTCCTCAAGCTTATGCTCCAAGTGATGATGCAGATATTCAAGTAGCAAAACCATATGGTTCACATGCACCATTTAAACCAAGGTATGACAAAGAATTCTTCGAATAGTAAAATAAAATATTATTATTTTATTTTAGTGAACCCGGTGCCAATATGCGTCATATTCGTAAACCGAATCCGAAACCAATTGAAATTTAATGCAAAAAATGAGCTTTTGTATAAATAACAGTGATTTTGAGCTTAATTCATTTTTGCTGAGTGTTGAGCTTATTATTCTTGTGAATGTTTCATTGAGCTTAAACGATCAATAAATAAATTTAACAGACATTAGAGTCAACTGATAATTTATCATTACATCATACAAATAGAAAACAGTTGAAATGAGAAATAAAAATAAAGAATTACTTAAGACTAACCAAAACTTCGTAAAACCGTGTTTAGATTTTATTGAATAAGGCAACTTATTCGGAAACCAAAAACCAAATACACTATGTTATAGACCTTTTTGAGACGCATCAAACTACATCTAAGGGTGGTAGGGTACTAAATATTGTAGTCCTTGGTATTAGCCGAAAGTATTCTTAAAATATTTTTTCTCATCTACGATTATCTTGTCTGTGTTGACATGGATGGATGTTAATATGGGTGTGTAGGCATCTATCAGTAAATTGACTCTAGCTTCTTTAAAGTCTTATGAAAATGAGATGTATTATATACTAATCGGTGTGTTTCAAAAAGCTCTATCACATAGTGTATTTAGTTTTTGATTTCTGAATAGGTTTCTCATCCAGTAAAGTTCTTTAAACATCGTTCAACGAACTTTTGGTTAGCACTAAGTGTATTTCTATGACTTTTGATAAATATTAATGTTTTATGAAATGAATAAGCAGATCTGTTTAAAAGTAAGTCGACAATAAAAGATTACTAATAAGTAGAAAAACATTTACGTTCATGAAAGTAAAATAATATGCCAAGATAAACATCTAAAGTCAGAATAGTCTACAATGTAATAATGAAGCAAATGGAAATTCATTTATGCACCATTGAACCGAAAATATTGTTCATTATGTCGTTTCGTATTACATATAGATATACAAACAATGAGAAACACTAGAATGTTAACATAATATGAAATAGCAACTATTTGCTCTATATGACATTGAGAAAAGACAGTATAGAATTTCTTTTAATCAAAAATCAGCAGTTGAAATCGTGTGCAAGAAATGTTAGTTTGATAAAACTAGTAAGAAGAAAGTAAGATTTTCATTCGTATAATCTCACAAAAAAAAAATTATTCTATCTTATGACTATTACATCGAAAGAACTCGATAGCAAAATGTGTCATACATGTACAGCAAAAGAAATGATATAACTCAATAATATCGTAAAATAATAAGTCGAAATTTTTCATGACCTTTTAAAATAAGAAGTTTTTACTTTCGTCAAAACATCAACTAGCTAACGATGATGACCAAAATTTATTACCAAAAATCAATCCATGCCGTCATCCTATTAATGAAACTTATAACTGAATCGAGCAAATATCTGAAAAAGCAGAAAAAAGAATTATTTTATCGAATAGCTATAATCTGTAAATAAAAAAATTAGTATAGCATTAATAATCAGAAAATTTATTGAGCATCATCTTGATCAATGGATCACATAATTAAAAAATGATATTTATCGACTAATTAAAGTTCCAAATGGTGTTTGAACTGTAACACAAGTGGTGCACTGAGAAGAAAACATCAAGATTTATCATCTTTCAAATTTCAATAAAGATATCGAATACTGCATGTTAGTTGTTGCCAAGAAAGAAGCTAGTTTCCAACTATAGTCCATAAATTTCAAACATCATTTAAATACTTTCGTTTCAAATAAAAAGAAATATCCGTCCATTATACTGCAAATTTCTTTGCAAGCAAATACTCATTTTTTATATGTCTTTCACAGATGTTCCGAAACTATCATGATTCACACAAACAATTTGGAGTTCAGACAACTAAAAATTTACTGCATACATTCAATTTCAATTGTTTCACGTTGAGTACTTCAGAAAACAAATTATTTATGAAAAATTGATCTTATCAATTGTTGAAAATATGCTCTGCAATCTATCCAGCAATAACTGATTTTCGCACATCTATGAAATTTATGAAGTAAATTGTTGACAGATTTCACCATCAAACATGAAACAAATAAATTAACCATAGTTCTATTTTATTACAAAATGCTTTATACACGGTAATATTATTTATCTTTGACTTATATTAGCATAATATAAATAAATTAATATACATATGAACGGAAGAACTGTTGCTCAACATTGCTAACTATTAAGAAGTTTATGTAAAATTTAGACAATATAAATTAAATAAAGAGAATATTATCTTTTAATAAACGTAAGTATTTTTATCATCGATAACATTGCCAACGATAGATTAAGAGGAATTAAGACTAAAGATAATTTATTTAACCTATGTTCTTCTCACAAGACACTTTAATTCAATTTGTTATCAGATGATAAACTATGTTTTAAAGAGAAATAGATGTAAACTAGTCTCATATGACGAACTATTCGTCCTTAATCCCATTTGAAGTTTACATAAGAACGCAAAAAATTTCCGATTATTAATAATGATCCTTAACCTCGTGACGAATAAAATTTAACAACATAAATGATAAATTGTAGATATTATCAAAAAGCTGTCATAGTGTTTTATTGTTGTCATTCATTTGCCATTGCTTTGTCTAAATCACCAATTATACAATCATGAGAAATTTACGACAGAAGACAAAGATAAAAATACGTAAGTAAAAAGCGTTTAACTACACATACTATATTACAAACATACATTTCATCACAACGCAGATATCCGCATTGTTCATCAATGTCGAAAAAAAATATTTCATTTCTCTTCACATTATCGATGGAATTGGTCTACCGAATTCTTAAGAATCTTAATAATTTAACTATTTATAATGCTCAATAGTAAATATTTGTATGCGTATTAAAACAATCACCGACACTTACTATCGATATAGGACAAAATGCTCCCTTATTTCTGTATATGATTTTTATCATCTTTAAAATATTATTAATCTTTACAATATATATCATGCTTTCCTAATGGTTTCTTTTTTTAGATTTCAAAAGACTTTGTTAGAAATCATTCGTTCTTTTAAATAGTTCATAGAATAAATGGGATTCGTCACAGTCGCCTATTGAAATTAAGTAAAAATATCTACTAGCAAAAACATATTATCTTACAACTGAGCACAATTGATTGAAATGCTGGAAACATAAACGATACAACAGAAGTTATAATGAAAAAACTGTATCTGACAACCCATGAATTAATATTAAAAATAATAATGCAAAACTTATTCAAACTGAAAACTTTTTGTGAATTTTATTTTGAGAACGTCATTTTTGTTGTTCATATATAATGCGATATATAAACAGTATCTATTTGATGTACAAAATTCAAACGATTTGTACAACTGTATTATCCTTGGAAATAGGTACAAACGAAAGCAAGGCTTCGATGAACGAAAGAAACCATTATAATTTGCCCTAGAGTTGAAAATTTCTGTTAGTTTTCAGTACATTTTGGCAAGAACTTTAGTCGATCGCCAAAGATTTTTTCCATTTACGGTAGATTTATCGATCGTTTTTCTATCCGTAACATCTACACGATCATTCAGGAAAAGTATTGTAAACATCTCACACTTATTACGTTGTTTTATATATATTATAACATATTCAAGTATTCTCTCTGTAAGTAAGTGCTATATAAAACAACTCTATCTATAATCTTCAATATACATATGACTACCAAATATTTTTTAGCCTTTGAAAGTTTATTTATAAGAATTCATTGGCATGCCATATATGATCATTCGAATTTTCTTACTGCTTCATACAAATATCTAATGCACTTAATCTTCGATACAATTATCTTGACGCTTAAAAAACTCGATACCTTGCCGATGCTCTGCAACATAATAAAGTAATATCTGTACAACATCTTCACATCCTGTCATTTACTCATTAACTCACATAGATACTTTTACTACACTTATCCTCAAATTTAATCAAGTTAATTCATGAAGAGCACAACATCTAGTCCATAGTCTACAGTAAAGTAAAGTAATACTCTTCCAATCTTGTCATGTTATCACACTGATCGATAGTGGCGAAAGTGGTATGTCAGAAAAATACTTAAAAGCAATCTAAAAGTAATACTAATTTTATCACAGTTATCAAGATGAACGTTTGCGCATCATTATGAACCAAGAGTTTTACCGATGAACGGATTATTATTTTGATATTCAACATCTGTTTCAAGACAATGACATTTAGTCTAAAAATTTATCTAATTTAAATGTAGCTAAATATATTGCAACAACATACAGAAATAATATTGAGAAAAATTCTTCCGCGATAGCACAAAGTTATTGTCACAAAGAAACTGGAAAAACAAATTTCATATATTTTAACAAACATAGAAACAAAATTGAACTATTTGAAATGCTTTCATGCTTGCATTAGACTTGTCTTCGTGCTGCAAAGAATGCGAACGGTTGCCATACTGATTATTGATTGTATAGTCATCGAATTTTGAAAACTAAACATTATACTTTATGAAATTTATCAGTTTAAATTAGATCTGGTTTCTGCCATTCTATACCAAAAAGTTTACTATAGTGGTAGAACATGATGTTCTAGAAATTTTCTGAATTCAACACTGAAAAGTTATCATAATTCTCATTATTAAATAATGATTAATTTCAATTTCAATGGGATATAATATAATGTAGACTTTGCTGGTGGTATTACCTAAAATCACAGAGTTGTCGCTCTGAGAAAACATTGCTATGCATTCCGAACATGAATTCTAAGTTGAACAACTCATTTATAATATAATATAATAATAACATTCCATAGGCCTATCGTCCGTTGAGGCTGGGTACGGTTATTATTACTAGTTTTTCATATGCAACCGGGTTCCATCGTCTTTTTCTTTTTACAAACGATAATATTCGCACCCTCTTCCGTCTAACGTACTGCCTAAGGATATATTCAGTACGAATTACTCATGAGAAAATTGAACCACTTGAGACAACTTAGCTGTTATCGACTTATCCAGGACCATTCAATGGATGATGTTACTGAGATTTGAACATAGTACCTTGTGGGTGCGTGTCAAGCAAGGTAACCACTCAACCATAGCGACTGAACAATTCATTTACAGACCTTTTAATAGATATATATACTATAATTGATTATTGATTGTGAATAATAATAGATGTAGAAGATGATGTGTTTCCGCAATAGACAATTTCTATAAATTCAACTGAATCGGTATCATTGGAGACAACACCAATTATAATTTATTTTCCAAAAACTATTGATCATACAATCGTAATTATTTATAAAAAAAACATACAGAAAAATATACATAGCATTGCCATTGATAATTAATAAAACAATCACATAGATCTTTTCACATCTCTACATGCGCTAATGGTGAAAAGTCATTTTATTTAAAAAGTGATGAACGGAAATGAAAACAATAATACAGTCATGCATCTCTGTTTATAACTACTCTATTCTTTTTTCTTTGAGTGTGACGAAATAAATAAATATTTGTAAAGTAATATGCTTAGCTTTTAATATTCTAAATCTAGAAATTCTTTTTCTAAATTTGAATAAAGCGTCATTATACACAAGATACTACTGTCTATCTAATATAGAAGTTCTGTTGTATTCTCCATCCTTAGGAGGTCAATGATTTATATATATACACAAATAATCTTTTGTATATTATAACCGATTATTGATTAAGCTTGTTCTTCTACTTCGCTGAAGATGTCAATCACGTAATTTTCCCATGCCTGCATCCTCTCAATACCAGATGTTCAATGAGAGATAATAAACAGGCATTCCCATCATTTAGCATAATTAATATGTTATAGGCAATCCTTTTCTTCTTTTCTTTTCTCATTGATATAGATTGATGTTGTATGGTCGACAACACTTTTCTATTATGTGGTGGTCAAAGGCAAAGTATCGAAGTCGATACATGATAATTTTTTCTCTAATATTTTTCACATTCAAAATTTCAATTATCGATACTGCACGAGTGGGTTTAAATTCTTAATTTTACTTTATTGTGGTTTTTTTCGATACTAGACAAAACTATGTCCTGTTTTGGAATTACCTAAACATGGATTTTTCTTTTCCGGTTATTGTAAACGAGCACCACGTTCATTATGTGGCCTTGGATGTTTAACTGGTTATCGTCTTGTAAATGGAGACAGTTTTCGTGAATGTCGTCAAGATGGAACATGGACTGGACGTCAGCCAAAATGTGAAGGTCAGATAATTAGCCTAAAATAACATCAGAGTATGCCTTTTTCTTGTTATTTTTAGAAATTCGCTGCTCTCCATTAAAAGTTCATCCTCGTGTAATACAAGATTGTTCACCTCAACAAAATACTACAAAGTTTCAGTTTGGAATTAGATGTCGAGCTAAATGTAATCAAACAGGTTATAGATTAATTGGTCCACGTATTCGTGAATGTTTAAGTATGGGTAGATGGACAGGTTATGAACAATTTTGTGTTGGTAAGTATATTGCTATAGATAGAAGAGAACACATATGTTTTCTTTCAAGTTGGTACTGAGACAACAACTCGTATAATCACAACTTCATTACTAACACGCCGTTTGACAACTACTCCAAGATATCTAGGTAAGTTTTGATTTCAATTGTTTTACCTATTCCTTTTGATTTATGACAGATTATTCAAATTATGCGTTGAGTATTAATAATAATAATCCAGGAATTATCTTTAACCAATTTAATTCATCTCAATTTACTATCATCTTTTGGTTTTATTTAAAAAATAATACAAATGCTAATCTCATATCACTAAAAGGAAACAATGGTGGTATTCTATTTAAATTGTCTATTCAGCAAGGCAGGTGAGATACTCCTTTTCAATCTTAAAAATATTTTACTGATATATTTTTAATAAATAGATTGATTATTCATCATACACTTCGAAATCAATATAAATCTACAACAAAAACTTTTGTGAATATTCCAATTGAACGATGGAAACATTTCACTTGGATTTATTCGAATAAAAATCAACAATCAAATTTATATATTGATGGTGCACCTCAACAATCGATTGATTTCGGAGTAATGAACCTCGATTTCGAAAGCAAGTAAGCCTAAAGGAAAGACATGTATAAATGATCATTTCGACTTTTATTTATCTAATTAGATGTGACAACACTAATACTATTTAATCAATTTTTTAATGGTCTTATAACACGTGTAGAAATTTGGAAACAAATTATATCTGAACAACAATTACTTGTTAGTTATCGTGACTGTCGAAAACAAAATGGAGATATATTTTCATGGTCACAAGTTTCTAATCAAATATCAATTGATACAAATAAGTTAAAAAGTTCATCTTTCTGTTCTGGTAAAATTAATTTTTTTTCCTATTATTAAATTCTAAATAAATGATAATAAATATTAGGTTGTTCGGAACCAGCATCAATTCAAGGTGGAATTTATCATGTATCTGATTATGATGTTGGTTCATCTGTTGAATATGAATGTAATTATGCTTATGAAATGATTGGTGCTAGTCGAGCATTTTGTATGGTACCATCAGAATGGTATCCTTTACCACCGATATGTAAATGTAAGAAAAGATGTTATTATTTTTTAATTAATAAAATATAACTTATGATAGATAATCCATGCACATCTGATTGTGAATTATGCGACCAACATACAGGTGTTTGTTTACGACAACAAACAAGATTAAATTCACTTATATGTGATCCTCCTTGTGATGATGATGAAGTATGTATTGATGGACAATGTAGTTGGACGAATATAGATGAAAGTAAAAATGATTATCAATGTAATCCACCGTGTCCATATGGAACACGATGTAATAATCGACAATGTGAATCAACTTTAACACCCTATTGTCCAGTGACTTGTCGACCTGGTCAAGTATGTGTTGATGGTCGATGTGGATGTTTTAAAGGTTTGTTTTATTGAAACGTTTAAATTAATTTGATTTCTTTTATCATAATTAGGTTTATGTGAAAATGATCGTTCATGTTATGAAATTTGTGAAATAGGAGAACGTTGTCACAATTTTTCATGTAGTTGTGGTTCTCAAGGAAAATGTGGTAAAGGCGAAATTTGTCAATTAGATATATGTATGTGTGGTAGAAAACGAGGAGGTTGTCAATCACATGAACACTGTGTTAATGGAATATGTGTTTGTAAAACAAGTTCATGTGATCAATGTAATAATTCATGTAAATCAAATGAAATATGTTTAGATGGAAAATGTGTATGTTCAAATCAATGTCAAAACGGTAAAATTAAAAGAAAAAAAAAGATTATTATTATTATTATTTTTTCTTCTTCTAGTATTTTGCCCATTTCCATGTTTAAATGGAGGACGATGTACGGGTTTTTACAAATGCACTTGTCGTCAAGGTTGGCAAGGTCATCGATGTGAACGACATGACTATATTATCGATAAATAATGTCTTTTTGTTTTGTTTTTCATGATAAAAATGAAAATAAAATAATAATCAAGGTCGATTGAAGAAAAAAAAATAGAAATAATGAGTGTTTTGCTAATTACGGAATAAAAAGAAAGAAAACTTTACACAATAGTTACACTGATTTTTTTGTTCATTCAATAAACATAGAATGGATTGGAATAGAAGTAATATTACATTTATAAACATTCAAACTGTTTCATCAAAATCATTTTTAACTACAATACAATTAGTAATTAGTGCATTAACACCATGTTTAGAACTAGCACGTATTATTCTTAGCATAATTACATTTCTTCTTGTTCATTATTCTCCACTATATCGAACAACTTCATTTGGATTACATATGCGATGTTTAGCTATTTATGATGCATGTCGTGTTATTGAAAGATTATTTTATTGGTTTCCACCATTATCATTATTTATGCCAAAGTAAAAACTGTTTTCTTATTAAAAAAAAAAGAAATCATTTTATATAAATAATAAATTATTTTAGATTTAAATATACTCGATGTAATTTTGCATTTTTTCTTCAAAATTATTTTTCTCATTTATCAATTGTAACAATTGTTCTTTTATCAATTGAACGTTGTATTATATTATGGTCACCATTTCGTGCAAGATATTTAACAAGTATGCGTAATGCAATTATAGAAGAATTTATAAATATGATTGTAATGTTTATTGTAACACATTTTTATTTAATACCAGATTTTTTTTCATCAATGGATATTTCTCGTTGTTTTTATTCAAATGTATTTCGTATATATAATTATAAATTAATATTTAATTATCAACTATATGCTATAGCTGATATAATTTTCTTTTCTTTATTACCTTGTTCATTAACAACAATATCGATTATATTAATTATTATTGGTCTTAAGCGTCATAAACGACATCAAAAATATTTAAGATCAAATCAACAACAACAACAACCAGCTACATCAATTTATGAAACAAGTATTATTCTTGTTAGTATTGCTATATTACAAGTAACAACAACATTACCATTACGTATGCTTTTATTATTAAGATACTTTATTCCAATTGAATTAAATGTTTATACAGCTTTATATTATGTATTATCATTCAATGAATTACTTGCTTCAACATTGAATTTTCTTGCATTTATTTTACCATTTCAAAATATTCGAACTGAATTTATTAAAGTTTTCTTTTCATTTTGTTATTTACAACGACAACGACTATCGACAACAGCATCAACAACACCAAGAATTATTGCTATTGGTTCAGGAGTATAAAAACTAAAGTATTTTTTTGTTTATATATACAGTACATTTATCTATTCGTTCTTTAAAAAATATAATGTTTTACTCTCACAGTATTTAATGCTAAAATAAAATGCACAATGTTCTAGTTAAAATCCATGCTGGACTAGAATAAATTAAAGTAATAAAAATTTTCGAAAAATATTGTTTTTGCTTATGACATTTCAAGTGCCCATGCTTCATAAGGGCGAAAATCAAGCCAATCAGCCTTCTTATCTTGTTCATAATTATTAATCAATAATTTTTTATGATTATTTAATCGTTGAGAAAGTTGAGCATCATCTATTTTAGTTGGTTGTTGACTAAAATTGCACGCAATAATTAGTTCTTGACCTTCGTCATTATAACGTTTATACATAAATATTTGTGTATTCTCTTCATGTAATATATCATATTTACCACGTACAATAATCGGCATTTGTCGACGTAATGCAACAAGTTTTTGATAATAATAAAATATTGAGTCGGGATCTTCTAATGCTTGTTCAACATTAATATCAGTATAATTTGGATTGGTATTAATCCATGGTGCCACATCAACTGCACCATTAGTAAAACCACCATGAGGTAATTTACCAGACCATTGTATCGGGGTACGAGCATTATCACGCGATTTAGCATATATAGCTGCCATTATTTCTTCTAATGTTAAACCTTGTTGAAGTCCATCACGATGAAAATTTGTTGTTTCAATATCACGATATTCAGCTAATGTTGGAAATCGAACATTCGTCATACCTATAGATATCAAAATTAGATATAGAAATGTAACTTAAGGTATTGTTTTGATTTAGAAAAGAATTTTAGTTCAATGATCTATATTAGAACGAAAGAACTTTAAAAAAACCTAGAATTAGTTACGGATTTGTTAAAAAGGATATCGAATACACAATAAGGCTGTAATTAATAAAAAATCTCGAAACTATATCTGTATATTTTAGTCATATGAGAATTTCCAGCTCATTTAACCGCACTAATTCGACATAAGAAATTATACTACATAAAAGTTATGATATTTGTTTAATTGATTCTATCAGATTCTTGTTATGACCTTAGAGAAATCAAATCAATTATAATCTTTTACCTATTTCTTCTCCTTGATAAATATAAGGTGTTCCACAGAGAAAATGTAAACAAGTTCCAAGCATTTTTGCTGATAAAACTCGATATTGTGCAGAATCATTTCCCCATCGTGAAACAATTCTTGGTTGATCATGATTATTCCAATATAAACTATTCCATCCTTTTCCCCATAAACCTTTTTGCCATGATGTAAAATGATGTTTTAATGTTCTTAAATCAAGTAATTTTGGTGTCCATTTACCACCATCTAAATCCATATGTTCAAATGTGAAAATCATATTTAATTCTTTTCGTTGTACAGAACTAAATAATTCTGCATCATGTAAATGAGCAGCTTTACAAAAAAAAACATATTAAATGTAATAAAAATTCAAATATATCATGCTACATTTTTACCTGGACATTCACCAACAGTAACTATATTATAATGTCTTAAAACTTTTTCATTCATTTCTTGAAGATGTTCATGCACATGTGGTCCATTTATAAAATATGGTGAACCATCAGTATATAAACCATCATCAAGAGGTTTACCTTCAGGATAGCCAGGTGCTTTAGAAATAAAATTAATAACATCCATACGAAATCCATCAATACCTCTATCAAGCCACCAACGCATTATTTTATAAACTTCTTCACGTACTAAAGGATTTTCCCAATTAAGATCTGGTTGTTTTTCGGTAAATGTATGTAAATAGTATTCACCCGTAATAATATCATATGTCTAAATAAAGATTTCTATGTAAATAATTAATTATTTAAAAAAAAACATTTTTTTTACCCAACAAGAACCTCCAAAACAAGCACGCCATTTATTTGGTGCTTGTCCTTCTTTACCAGGTTGCCAATGATAAAAATTTCTATATGGATTATCTTTACTTTTTTTTGATTCAATAAACCATGGATGTTCATCACTTGTATGATTAACAACAAGATCCATAACTAATTTTAATTCACGTTTTTTCATTTCTTTTAATAAAATATCAAAATCATCCATCGTACCAAATTCAGTCATAATTTTCGTATAATCACGTATATCATAACCATTATCATAATTTGGTGAATCATAAATAGGACTAAAAATTAATTAAAGAAAAACCTATTTTTCTATCTATGAAAGAAAACTTTTCCTAACCTTAACCAAATAATATCAACACCTAATTTTTTAAGATAATCAAGTTTCATTGTTATACCAGTAATATCACCAATACCATCACCATTTGAATCAAAAAATGAACGTGGATATATTTGATAAACAACTGAATGATGCCACCAATCTTTATGAGATTTTTTAATTTCTTCTGTTGTCATGATCAAATCAGTTTTTGTAAAAGAAGAAAGGAAATTTTTTCTAGGAAGAAATTGTTTTTGAATTAAATTATATAAAGAAAATTTTCGGCCTAAAATAGAATTGGAATGAAATAAATTATCGGGCTTTCGCCTCGAAAGTAATGTGCAAATTCGAAAGACTACAGACATAGTATTATATTATACTCAATGAACTTTACTAAGGATGCAACTATTGGAGAAAAAAAATACAAGGTAGAATAAATAAAATATAACAAACATGCTTATGTATCATATTGAATTTACAATTATTAAAACAAACGATTATTGTTGGTAAAAGATCATAACTGAAATAGATGTCGCTAGTTGATTGTACAAATATTAAAATTCTTTTTGCAATAAAATACAAAATATTAATTGGAAGATTTTTTTAAATATAAAATTTCTTAAAAAGATTGGATTTTTAATTAATTTTTATATTTCGTTAGAGAAAAAAAAGCCTGACAATTTTGTAGGTAAATTATATCATGACGTATTCATCTAATGAGTTATGCTTGATGACTATGCTCAATCAGGCGTAACTATCTGACTTTTTTTTACGTTCGCTCTCTTCCTTGATTACATCTACTTGAGTGTGTGTACTTCTTCTTTTTACTTTTTTTGTCATTGACTAACTAACTAACCATGGCGTCAACATCACCAGCAGCAATAACAGCCGTAACAACTGAATCTTCTAATAATCCTTCTATAACTCATCCATCTCAAATAATAATTAGTGAAGATCTTAAATCAGCTGTTATTGATCATCTTTCTTATTTAAAAGAATTTTATGATTATCCTGAATGTCTTAAAAAACAAGCACGTGAATATGCTGCATATCGTTATGAAACATTTTGGCTTCCATTTTTATCTGAAAATAAGGAATTAGATATTGTTCCACCAATTGATATACTTTTTGTTTGGCATGCACATATGTTAGCACCAGTACCATATGCAAGTGATTGTGAACATTTATATGGATCCATTTTACCAAATCGTGTACGTCCACGTACATCACAAATGATTAAATTTAGTGAACAATTATGGACAAAAAAATATAATCGTTCAATGCCATATCATGTGGATTATAAAGCTAATATTCCAGTTATTCCACCATATACAAGTAAAATAAAATATGCATTAAGTCAAGCTGTAGAAAGACAAGCTGATTTTTATTATAATGTTTCACTTGGTCATTATAAAGATCCAGGATTTATTGATGAAGCGATAAAACGCTATAAAAAATTTATCTATTTAAAACGTCTTAATCCACCATTATTTACTGTACCAATGTACGATATTGATCTTATTTGGCATACACATCAATTATTTCCTGGAATATATCATCGTGATATGATTGCAAATCTTAAATATGTTCTTGCTCATGATGATACAACACAAGATCGTACAGCAAATTCAAAATTATCAACATCAGATCATGAAACACGTCATAAATGGTTTGAATTATATGGTGATCGTTTACCAAAACATGGTTGTATGTATCGAGGAAAAACATCAAAAAATATTTATCAATTTGTTACTGATTTTAATTTTCTTCTCGAATGTCAACGATATACAATCTATGTGCAATTTCTTGATAATCATATTTCAACAACAAATGCTAAAAAAAAATATACTGATAATATAGCTACTACATATGTATCACTTCATGATCCTTCAGTAGGTGAACCATTACGTGAACCACTTTTTGCACAATTTAATTCATCCGATCAAGAAATTTTTGTTCGAGGTTCATCGGGATATATTGAAGCACATTTTGAAGCGGACTTCAGTGATTTATCAGAAAAACTTTTACTTAAAGTTCAACAAAAAGCTGGATATTGGCCAATTAATTATTATAGTACACTTGTTGAATTTGATGTACCTCCTGAAAAACTTCTTCCAATTATTAAATTTACTGAACCTGTTAAAGCAGATAATATTTCATCGGATGAAGATGATCAAAATGGACTTTATCACATATTCAGTAAGACTATTGAACCACAATCTACTCTTCGACACTTAATGCCCAATACAACAAGGTATGATACATTGAAAATTATTATACTAAGTCGACAGTATTATATACAACCTTGAACAAACAGTTATACACTACTCGTCAAAAGTATCCCCTCTCTCGCATCTCAGCCATTACAAATTCTATTACTCTGAAAATTTGACGGAATATAGAACCCGATTAATATAGGTCAGCAGAAAAATTCGCGTCTCCATAGCCTGAGGAGTTAAAAGAGAGTTATGATGCAGGAAGTTCATTTCCATTGTGAATATCATAACTCTAGAACAATAAGGTCTTATGAACTACGAGACACATCGTTTTCTAGCTCTGTATACTGGCTGCATTTCCATTATTGAGAAAATGTCGTAATAATACTTCATTTCTAAATAAAATTTGATATGATTACAAGTTTAAAACTTGAAATTACAAAATATTATTTATTTTTCCTTTGTTAGATTAATTGCTGGTATTTTAGCTACTGATATAAATACTATTATTGTTCGATATGACATGACACCTTATAAAGATGTAAAACTCGATCAAAAGTATTTATCCCAAATAGGTACAACATTTTTATTTAATCTTGAAGATGTTACAGTTCGACAAGCATTACATAATATTCAACCATTACATCAAGACGATCCAACCTTACTTAATATTCGTCATACTATAATTAATGATATCGATATATTTACAGCAACATTTAATGATGCTATATTCGCATCATGTCATACACTTAATTGGTCTCAATTACCACTTCCTGATCATGTATCTAATAAAAAAGATGTGTCTGTAATTACATTAGATCCTGAACTTGAAGAAGCATTTATAATAAAAGATCATATAGGTGATTGGGGTATAGTCAAATTCAGTAGAAGTCTTTTTACATCATCACTAGATGAACCAACAAATGACAAAAATTATCAATTTCAATTATTTCGTTTTATGCCTAATGGTCAGGTTGAAGAAGAAATCGTTAGTATTGAATGGGATGATGATAAATGGCTTATTGGTTCAAAGAATTTTGGTATTGAAATGAATGCATGGGCAATATCAGTTAAACGAAAAGAATTACAAAATTCTATACAATATATTTGTTTAGGATCAGCAATCATATCACGTTTTGATATATTATTTAAACAAATATTTGGTAAAATAGACGATGAAAAAGAATTAACAACTACAAATGGAAATCATGATGATAAAGATTTATTAGCGAATGATATCGGAAAGATAGATTTGAATGCATCAAATGGTACCAGCGACGCAAAAAATGCGTTAAATAAAAAAAGTTCTGAAATTACTATAAGTAATGTTTAAAAATAACCGTCAAAGAAGAAAAAGAACAAATTAATATATAGACATAAAAAGAAGAAATAAAGATTATGTGTTTGTTAACTCACTTCAAAATACTAACAAATTCTAATAAAATAAACGAAAAAAATAATCATCAAATACACATCATATTTATTTCTCAAAGAAAAAAAGTAACAAATAATCTATATGTTCCTTTTAGAAGATTATGTATATAATGAATAATATTTTGCATTACAAGCAGAATAAACAAAAACAATAATTTTTTTCTTGAAATTTGATTTGATGTTTTCGACAAAGGAAATAGCTCACATATCATATATAGAGGCTGATAGATCAATGGAATTCTTTTTATAGTATCGTTATATATTATCAATAATACCAATGATATATCTACTAATCATGATTTCATTGTATTATATGAAATATGTATCAATCATCTTGGCCATCTTCAATACTTGATATATCAAAATATTTATTTGATCGTCGATCATTTATCTATCTATATAATTAGAGATAAATGAGAGATGCAGTTTCGTTGAAATAATTAATTTAACGATTCTATTTAAAAATGAATCAATAAAACAAAAACAAAAGATTCAAACTAAATAAAAATTCAGTAGTAAAATATTTCCTCTTGAATCAATTATTTCATCAATAATATCAGATATAGTTTCTGAGATTGTTTGATTGATTAATAACCTATAGAATAAAAAATAAAAATATCTTTAAGTTCAAAGATTAAACAGCACACTGTTTTGATGAACGATATCAATAGTACCTGTTTTATAATCTATATGATTTTGTTCAACAAGTGAAAAATTTATATCTTAGAATAAAGTCACGCATACTTTCTACTTTTCGTTATCGAGTAGAGTATGAAGAATGTGTCAATAAATCACAGCTCAATTGTTAATCATCATTTTTAGATATCAAAAGAAATATAATGTCAACGATGTTTATTTTATTTTAAATATGAAAGAGAAAAGTCAATGTCCTATAACATAATAAAATAAAAAAAAAGGGAATATAAATCATCTATTGACCAAACTTTACATATAGAAGATAATTCTCTTAGTAGATAACGGTAACGGAGGATATTGTTTTAAGCAATAGAAAGCAGAGACTAAATCTAAATAAACTATTTTACTGCTAAATTAATATGTATTTTACCGATATGAATACATCTTCAAAGAAACTCTGATGTTATAAGTAATTTGAATTTGTTGAGTTGATTCCATAAACATACATTGAAATCATTACAAGCAAAGAGATGTCATTTATAAATACTCATATCTAAGATTGATTAAGCTAAATACATATTCAAAATATTTTATCTCGAATAGATAGCATAGAAAAGTATAATTCAAATTGACACGCAGTTTATACATTATTTTGTGAGAAATGTGACAACTGCAATGAATTCGTTAAAATAAAACGTAATACATACGATTTCGATCTAGAATATGTTTTTCTGTGATCTATCAATTCAAATGTACTTTTAGCTAGAAGATACAAGTATCTGTGAATATCTATCCAATTAATTCAATGTTATCAATTTCATTTTGAAAAAGTTTATTTAAAATCTCTCTGTACATTTAAATGCTCTAAGTAAATAATAAAAAACAAAATATTTATTCTTTTGATATCTTTTGTAATTGAAATGGTATAACTGTTAAGCCTTCAAAAAAATATGAACAAATATCTTCAATTGATAATGTTAAATCAATTTCAGTAGGAGTTTCCGAATCATCTATTTTATTTAATTTATACATATTAATATCATTATTTGAAATGAAAAAATTCTCTAAAGTTCATTGTAAAATAATTACAGATGTTTGCAAAAAAACTTGGAAAAAGTTTTCTTTTTCTTAAAATGTTTTTCTCTACTATTATAAGTAATTACAAAAGTAATTTTCTGAGGGATAATCCCTCGACAGTAAAAACATAGTTAATGTATATATAATTTATGTCTAGATAACATAGTGAATATACATGACGATCTTGTCTAATTGTGAAACGATACATATGTAAATTAAGGGAAATTTCTGAAAAAATCATTTATTGTATTTGAAGATCAGT
This sequence comes from Macrotrachela quadricornifera, assembly GCA_022393335.1. Classification (NCBI taxonomy): domain Eukaryota; kingdom Metazoa; phylum Rotifera; class Eurotatoria; order Philodinida; family Philodinidae; genus Macrotrachela; species Macrotrachela quadricornifera. Next base: position 239,046 of record JAJEKB010000224.1, on the reverse strand, counting down.
AGTGCTTCTCCTGGAATACAGTCAACTTATGCTCATAAAGATCATGATCTGATTTTTATTAATACAAACGATGAAATATTATACTATTCTTTTAGAGAAACTTGTTCTCACCAATTGCTCAACATGATCATCTTTCACAATATATGAAAGATCAGACGAACAAACATCAATAGTGTATTGTACAAGTAAATTGTTCAAAGCAAAAGACATATTATCTTCTATTGATTTCTAACAATATATAATTATTTATAATAGTTTATTTATTATACACCGTTAATATCAAATTTCATCAAAATAACGTAAACTTCCTTGAGTGACATGTGATCAGCATAGAATTATTGTAATCATGTCATTCTATTGATATGTTTGTCAAAATCAACTGGCTATAGCACATTTTGAATTACATATTGATTGCTAATAATGTGGTTTCATTTAATAGAAGCGAAACCATCTTTGATAAATATGGCTAGTATACACAAGGATCTTTCATATTTTTCTCATATAATTCTTTTACTCATATTTCAGTTGTGATCAGCTGAATACATTTCTGATACTATCAAAAAAATTTTTCACAATAATATGTCATTCCAAAAGATTTAAACGGTATATAACTAAGTTGCCATATTGTTAATAAACACAATTCTTTTACTCAGTATTTAGTTATCAAGTGAACAAATTTCTGTCACACAGTTAAATAGAGAAGTTAACTTCACTGTCCAATAAATATTTCTAGATGCAGAGATGAATGTACTTATAAATAACTATCGTATTATACATTGATGCTCCTGGTACATAGTTTCCAATAGAAATCTCCAATAAGCTGTATCAGTACACTCTGTTTATCCGTGCAAAATGTAGATTTAAACTTTATTTTCATCAGCAAAGTGCACTGAAGCCAATTTTTTCCAATGTGGAAAACACAGAATAATATTGATATTTTCATAAATAATTTACATCAGTATGTATTAAATGAATGAGTAATAAATAGATGTACTATTTCATAATTTGACACTTTCGCTTATAAAAATAAGAGGACGATCTGTCCACGTAACAGTCCACTTTTCTGGGCAAAGTCAGAAAAATGTAAAATTTACGCTCTCTTCCTATAATTCATAAGGTATCAGAAGGATGATATAAAGTATCGTTTTCTTAGACATGTCTGTGCATACGTTATCGATCTTACTCTTTCATTGAAATTACGGTTAACTTTTCGAAGAAATAAACGGTGATAAAAACATGACCACTTCAAAAACCGTGATTCCTCACGAAAAATGTAATTCTGTCATGAAGTCTTTTTATTTTTTGAAAGCCATTTGTTTATATTTTCCAAATTTTCTTTTTCTCTTTTTGAAGCTTATCGTCTAAACTACAACTTCTTTACAGAAAAATTTTTTGTTCGTACTTGTATTTCCGCTAAATTTTCCACATTTTTTAGAAAAGATTGAGATTCAAGATCCCTTTTAATGATTCTGTCACTGAACTATATTTCAGTCATAAACCTATGATGAAACCTTTGCAAGTGTGTAAAGCAATTCGACTTCCATATACTCTTAAAATTTCAGCTTTATCTAACTTTATTTCGCTGAGATAATGACAGTAGAAAATGCAAAGGGTAATTCCGTCACCAATGGACAGTTTGAGAGAAAAGTTAGAGTTTGCAATTAGTAGCCAATGACAAATTGATATTGAAGAGATCGCAAACTCTAATATTGTACACAGATAATCTCTTATTGACGTTAATATTGTAACTATTAATACGTAAAACTTTGTATATTGTGAATTATCGATCTAAAAGACATAAATAACGTTTCGAACTTATTATCTGTAATGTATCAAAAAACTGCGAACAACATGTGGCTTTTTGAACTTTTCTTTGTTTCATTGTTTCAAAAGAAATAAAAAGCATTCGTTATGTTATTCATTATTAATATTCCATTTATATTCTTCCATTTGTATCCAGTAAAAGTTTCGTTGACCCATCTTATTATACATAACCATTCAGTCTAACACAGAAAATATTAAATAGTAATAATCATTTTGATAAATTACTTCTTCTCAATTTTCATCTTAATACGACTCTAATTGTTTTATATCTGAAATGATGAGAAAATATTTATGACAATAAACAAAATTCCTTTCTTGTTCATTTTTATAAATACGAAGAAGTAAATATTTTAAATATATGAACTATTGATAAGCAAAATTGTTCCTATTCATTATCGCTATCAATTTGTGATAATAAAATTGATTATCATCGAACATGAGAAGCTCTTTTTCTGACGTGATTCCTATTATTTAGTATTCAACATCTGATTCCTTATATACATATATAACAATTATAATTATTAATGATAGAGATATTAATTAATGTATTACTTCTTTAAAATCAATTACACAAAATAAATTTTTAAAAAGGCTCAACGCCTACGTGCACATATATATAAAACTAAGAATTACTTTTTGATATTAAATGATCTTAAAAAATCAAGATATTCATCTACAAATACTCATACACACAGAGATCAATATTGACTAACTAAAATTATTTGATAATATAAAATAACATATACTTGTAATCACTATAAAAAAGAAAAAATTAAAACGTAATTTTTTCTAGATTGTAATTAACATTAATTGAATCAAATATCCTTCCATCATTGAATATTTTCAGTACTATATAATATAGATTTTGTGATTCAAATATAACAATAAAATCTTTTCAAATAATAAAAAGGAACAGAATTTTTATCTTCAATTTACATTGTTTTAATGATACAGAAAGAAAAGTATAAATTATGTCACTAGATTCTGCGAAAAACTTGCATATATAGTGTATTCTATCAGGTGCAGAGGTGGAACTCAATTTACTTTACTTTTCTCGGAAAATATAGTAAATGATGAAATTTTTTTTTCTGTTTATTTTAAAACACACTCACACGATATTTTTCATTTTTCTTTTATTCATTCTTTTTGAAAGAATCAGAGAGAAAGAAAAACTTTTTTTTTTCTTACAAAGGCATTACTCGTTATATTTTTATGTATTTATTTGCTTTATACAACCTTGCTGTGTCACTATATAAAAAGAAAATTTTAACTAAAGAATAAAAAAAAAGAAACTTACACATGACATAGTTAAAAGGTGTCTTATAAAATAGTGAATGGCATTTGATTCAAATACAAAAGGAAACTCATTTATTAATACATGTAAGTTTAACTGAAAATAATATCGGATATATTTTATTTTCAATAGTATTATCTAGATAAATATTCCTGATATATAAATAGATTATCGGTTTTTTTTTATTAACAAATGAATATTTCGATGATATAATAGAGATACAATTTTTTTTTTGACATGTCAATTTGATAATAAATATTATAGTAAATTATTTTACTAATTAAAAACAGATAAATTCTCTATTAAAGAAATTAATATAAATATTATTTTATTAAAACAAAGTAATATATTGAATATAATTAATTATTTTTATTAAATTAATAAATATATTATTAATCAAAATGAAATTTATTTTTAACAATGTATGATTGAATATTGATTTATTGTAAATATTCATTCGTTTATTTATTTCAAATCTATATGCATTCTTCAAGAAAATGAATTATGTATTCAACGAAATATCAGTATATTTAATGTTATAAAGGTCAATGTCTTTAATATATTTATTTTTATAATCTTAATGATATTAATCAAAAATATTTATATGACTAAAATAAAATATTAATTTTTTTTCTTATAATCTTTATATAGGACTACAGTACAGGTTCAATAATTTATTAATATTATTATATCATAATCTTCTATACAATTAATAAGATATTTTGATCAATTACTTAGCAAGTATAAATATTAAAAAAATCTGATTATATTTATCTAATTTTCTTTTAGTTCAATGTCCAGTAAATTTTAATACTTATTCAATTAACATTACCTTAAATACTAATAAAAATTAAATCGCTTGCTTAACAAAATAAATTCATCAATCAGTTTATCTGTCATGTGTATTATTTTTTATAAAGGTATATTTTACCAATGATTCTTTATCGTATCAGCCTTGTATAACTGTTTGGTTAGCTCCGTTTGGACTTATTTGAAATATAGCATAATTATCAAATCTACTTCCTGACGATTATTGATAAGATTTAAACAATTAGAAACAAACGTCATTATTATCATATCCAACGACAATTCTATTCAATATTACCAATTTAACTATTAAAGAAATCATAAATAATCTCAGATGATATTTTATACATAAATCTTTTATTGAACCTAAAGAATTTATGATGTCATATATCAGACAAGAATATAATCCTAAGTGTAGTAAGTATACGTGAGCTGCAATAGATTCGATCCGTTAAAAATATTTTAAAAAATAGTACTTATAAAAAAATTTAAAAATTCTCTTTTATTATAACAATATTTCAATTTATCATTACATCCTGCGCCTAAAGTCATTATTTGAATCAATTACTTGGTAGAACAGCTACTCTTAAGTCTATTCTATTTAAATGGGAAACAAATCAAATCTTAGCAATTTTTACAATGATATTTTCTCGACTATTTCAAGATCTCAACGATAGTATATACATAATCAAAAATCTGTTTGTAATATTTAATTTAGTGGAATGAATAATATGATTAATGCAAAAACATACTCCTGTACGCATTATTCTTTTTCTTATATCCAATACTCAATATTTGATACAAATAAAATATTATATAAGTTGGTCATATTTATAATCGAAAATATTCGTCTATTAATATTACTGAAAAATAAATTGAAAATATTGATGAAATAATAATATTTGTCTTCTAGACAAGAATAAAAAGAATGTTTTACAGCATTTTCAGCAAAATCTTTTACAGGTATGATATTATTCTGTTTTCGATAGTTATGCTTCGAAGTATGAGAGATCTCTTAGTATGAATCATTAAAGCACAAATTTATCGAACTAGGATCAAGAATGAAGTCAAACAATATTTCTTTCTAACGAATTCTTCATAGATAATATTAAATGACATCAACATCTAAAAGAAATGTTGCATTAAATGAAGTATATTAGATAATGAGCATTTAAGAAATCCATAGACATTGCTCGAAACCATTAGATACAGATGTAATAGTTTCTATTCGAGTACCATAGAACTCAAACTTGAGATAAGAAAGAATGATTGCATTCATATTGATTTATTGATCCTATGATAACTCATTTTTCAAATACATATCATTTGTTAAATGTGACTCTAGACTCTTGCTTTAATGTCTAATATAGAAACAATGACAGACATAGAAAATAATAATATATGCTAGTAATATACTTTCTACCTTCATCTTAGATTAATTTCAGATTTTTTACTATAAAAAAACATTATTTTATTTAAAGAACTATGTTCTGATATATCTCTAGTAATTATTATCATTAATTAAAATAGTCAATCTGCAATATCACAAAAAACTTGATTAAATAAAACATTAATTATTATTATTATATAGATTTCTCATGGAATTAATATTTCAAAATTTAGAAACAATACAACTAATAATAAAATACTCAATAAACAATATAAAATAAATCTCTTTCTAAAGAAAACAATCAAAATTTAGTCAAGAAACAATATTTTCTATAGATTTCTTCTTTTTAGATATATACATTTTTTAATTCTTATTTTCATTTATAATGAGTACGAGTACTGCAAGAAAGAAACGACCAGCATCAACACGTAAGTATTTATAAATTCAGAATTTATTAATTTAAAATATCATTTTCAGAACAACCAGTATCAACATCACAAACAGTATGTTTCTTTTTTTAATATTTTTTATTTTAGAATTCAAAATATTTCAAATTCATTTAGAGTGTAATAAATAGTTTACTTGATTGCTATGATTTTTTGGCAACAAATGAATATTCAGAAAAAACAATTGGTATTCAAGCATTTCTAACACGAAAATCTGTTGGTGATATAAATTTTTCTGATGTTATTGATGATAGTGAAAAACGTATTCGACAAGAGTAAAAGAAAAAAAAAATTATAAAACATTCATTTTTCTTTTACTATGCTATTTTTTATCTTTCATTTTAGACATCCTACAAATTTTATTGGAATATTAGAAGATAAACGTTGTAATTTACCAGATATTGATGCATCTATTGAAAAATGTTTAATGCTTAATCGTTTAATATCTTATATTAAAGAGGTAAAAATTCATAAAAATATTTTTATTTTTTAAAGATTTAGAAATTTATCTTTGTTTATTAAAGAATGATTCACGTTTTACATCAATCGTATCCGATATTAGACTTGATATGCAATATAAAATGACAGATAATCAACTTGTTCAAAATTCTTGTGTAAATTTATTTTAATCAATATATTATGTATATATTCATTTATATAGGACTTTCGAAAACGAGAAAAAGATTTTAATATACGAAAAAATGCTCAAGAAATACGACGTCTTTTTTATCACAGCCATGACGATGCAAAACAACCTCAAAATTTAGTCTATTTACAAAATAGGTATGTTTAACTGTTATTTTACATTTATTAATATGAAGATATATACATCAGAATTCGATATTTTGAAGTTTAGTCATATAATTTTATCTTTAAAAACTATTTATATCAATCGAAAAATTTAGATTTTAGAATATTTGAATTTTCGAGAAAATCTCCTGTCCTGATATTATAGCATTATTTCTGATAAACTTGAAGATAAAGATCTTTTTATTGTTTAGTTTAATAAAATTTCATCATTTAGTTTGTTTTTTTCTTTAGAACTACTGAACAATTAACACATATCGTTAATCAAATGTCTCGTGATCCAAAATCTCACGAGATGTGTAGTAAAGAATTAGATGCTATATTTCGCACGTAATAATACCATATTTTTATAAAGAAAAAAACGTATACATGGATATTTATTTTCATATTCTAGTTCATTTATGATTGTTTCTCAACCTCATTCAGGTGTAAATCCGGTGACAATTTATGAACGAAAAGGTCCTGGCGAATATACAGCAAAAATATCGGTTATCATCGTTTCATTATTACATGATTTTATGCAAACACATCCGAATTTAATAGAGCTTTATGATATTGGTAATTGAATTTAAGAAGATATCTAGATAATTATTTTTTTTATATATGAATATTTAGAACCAAGTTTATGTCCATCATCACCTTACTACAAACTTGAAGAACCACGATCACTTTCGTGGAAAACTTGTCAATTAGAAACACATCAAGGTGGTAAATCTCGAACATTTATTTATGCTGAATTAACAGCAATTACTATTGAACAATCATCGAAAAATGATACACGTGTACGTTTTGCACAATTATTACATTCATTTAAATTTGCTATTAAACTTCAAGTATGTTAATATATAACAAAAACAATGAAAATTTTTCAATATAATATTAATCGATATTTAATTTATTGTAGCTTAATTTAGCTGCTAGTAAAATGGCACCAGTATTTCAATTTCCCTTGGAGTCATTATTATTTGGTATTGGAGCTCATAATAATCAAATTCCTAATTTATTAACACGTGTTTTACTTGATGATATTCGACGATTTTCAAAAGTATAAAAGTACAAAATATAAAAATAATTATTTTATTTTATTATTTAGGTTCAACCAGTTGATGTTAATACACTGCAAAATTATATTCAACGTTATTTTATTCATCGAACAGGTGTTCATCCTAATAAATGTGTTAGTAATTATCTTGAACAAGAATTAATCAAAGCAGCAAGTAATATTAAAATATTTTTTTTTTATAATTCAATATGTAAGATTTTATTTAGATCAAAGAATTAATTGTCAAGCGTTAGAAGATATTTATTTGGTATGTCATTTTCTTAAAGAAATATACTAACACTCTTCCCTAGATAGATATCTATCAGACCTTTTCAAAGTGCACATTTGATGAGGATGTCCACATAAGAAATTTTAACGGTTACTAATCACAAATATGTTTTCTCGTACGATATGTTGCAAAGAATATTTATATATGAAAATGAAAGCGTATTAGATTAGATTAAAATATAGAAACAATACGATTGTTGTATACCTTCTCCTTTAGTCTTTATGTGTTTATCTACTATCGATATTTATATATATAATTTTCGTATTAAAATAGAAAATTCTTATTTTTGTTTTTTTTTTAGGATTTTCTCGTTAATTTTGTATATCAAGTAGAATTTATGGCTAAACATCCAGTTTTAGCCATGTTTCATGCTGATGGGTAAATTTCTTTTATAATTATAAAATATAAGAATCTATTATATTTAATATTATTTAGCCTTTTTCTTGGTATATGTAATAGTGAACGAGCAGCTGAAGCCATTGTTCAATCATCTGTATCTGGTTCACCAGTAATTGGTATTCGTTTTAATTCAATTCGTGTTGATTATACTGCTGATACAGCATCTTCAAACAGTAATAAAACAATTAAACTTTCTCCATGTGCTATTCGTGTTGATATATATAATGGTTTGTTTTTAAAAAATGAAATTTTTTAAGAAAATTTTAAATTTTAGATCGTACAAAAAAGTTACAAAATCGTACATTTGATTCAAGTATATTAGCAAGTGATATTAGCAAATTTGTAGCATCAACTCATGTTGACAGTGCTACTCGTATACGTATTTTATCAAATTTTGATGATAGAGTAAATGCTAAAACATATTCATCATTTACTGATTTTGCTAAATATTATCGTAAGTTAAATAAATAAATAGAATTTAATTTTCAATATAAAATTAGATAAACGATTACACGATATTTCTAAAAATGATGAAAAATATAAACCAGTTACAGTTCTTGTCGATAAGTAAATCTAATTTTTATTCTTAATATTATTGTTGTAATTATATGATTTTCTTTATTTTGTAATTAGTGTTACTGATGGAAATACTGATGAAGATGATCCTGATAATCATATTCACAATTCGAACGAAATGTTTCCATTCAGTCCAAGTAAGTTCATAAAACTACATCTATTAGTATAAATCTATTCTGATTTTTATCATTATCAGATTCCTTAGCATCATTTCCTCCAATGACACCAAACATGTCCGAAACAGAACATGTAATACATAATGATTCATTTTTAAAATACATCAATAACTTTTCTTTAGAGTTCTGATGCACCTAGTGTCCATGATAATATATCGATATCATATGATAGTTCAAATATGAACATGGCATCACCACAAAATATTTTATTTGCATCTGATCGATCACAGCAACAACAACAACCACAACAAGCTCCATATGTGAACAATCAAGAAGCTATATTAAAAATTCTTCTTTCTCAACCGAATGTTTTGGATCAAGTCATGCGTCAATATGGTTATTCCAGTGTATCAACGCCAATGGGACCATCACAACAGACATTACAACAATCACAAGTACAATATCAAACACCATTGTTACCATATCCGCAGCAAGCTCCAACACAAATTTTGCAACCACGACCATCACCACAACTACCATTTCAACAATCGCTGCTTTCACCAATAACTAATCAGTATCAGCAACAGCAGTCACAAATGTACTTACAACAGCAACAGCTAATACAACAACAACAAACATATTTTTCACAACAACAACAGCAACAACAGCAGCAGCAGCAGCAGGCATTCTATCAACAACAGCAACCACGACGAATAGCGTCTTCGGTAATTCATTATTTACCAAATAATACAAATCAACCACTAACATCTCCATCATCATCAACAACACAACAAACACAACAGTTCCAATTCGGTACAGTAAATGGGAATAATAATATGTCACAACAATTTTTAGATCAAATTGGTGTTTTGAATTTATTGGATGGAAATCCAAATCAATCAACTACAAGTCCTGTTCCACAACAAATGACAACAAATCAAGTATGAGAACTTCATTTTTCTACCTATACTAAAATAAAAAAATAAAATATTCTCAATAATTATTTATCAGCTATTTGCTAATGATAAACGATTTAATGAACTTTCAGTACTCATATAAAAACAGAAGACAGATGAATGTTTTTTGAATGGATTGATATAGAGAGCTGCGGTTCTTACCGTTGAAATGGGAAGATGAAAATGCATTGAAAGTATATGAAAAGATTTTTCTGAATACTTTTCTAAGAATTTTACATGAAGCTTTTAGAAAGATAAAATGTTTCTCCCGGTCATGATATTAATTTATTGACTTTCAGGAGTATGTCAGAACCATCAAATGACGAACTATAAAACTACATAAAGACTTTATTCTTAACTACTATCATTAAAATAATTTAACCGTTGAAATACAATTTATCACTTCATTTTTTTCAATGAAATAATAAAAAAAATGGAAGTTTCGGTAGTATTTTAATGAGAAAACCGCTTTTTTAACGTATGAGAAAGAAAAAGCAATTCTTTGAAAAATGTCAATCCGTTCAAAAACATTATAAAGAATTTTTCTACTTTGTCAATCTACTATATATTATAGTAATATTTAGTTAATAACTAATGATTAGTTTAATAAATTGCAAAATTAATTATATTTCAATACATAAAAACTTTTGCATCGTTTTATTTTTACTTTTCTATTAATAATTTAGGCACCAATAACACTTAGTGATCAACAACTTCAACAAATGGTCGATGAGTTAATAAATCCTACACAAATTGAAAATAATAAATCAGCTTTTTAAATATTCTAAAATTTATTCAACAACACAATCATCAAAAAAAAAAGAAAAGAATAATCATATACAAACATTCTACATATAAGTTTTTTTTTTGTCTTTGTTGTATAACAAAAATAAACACAAAACAAATAAAAATATTCCACATATATAGATTCTATTATTGTTATTTATTTCTCTTTTTATTTTTATGTATATAAAATAATAGATTTTTCAATTTGTTTTCGACATATGGGACATTCTTGTACACGATCACCACAATTTTGACATACACCATGACCACATAAAAAGACCATATTTTTTAATCGATCCATACATATTGGACAATGAACTTGTTCACGAATTTCTTGTAATTGTTGTTGTAAACGAGCTAATGCAACTGCATCATTAACGTTATTTGATGGCATTGCTGCTGCTGCTGTTGTTGTTGTTGGCATTTCAGATTTTACTGAAATATTATCATTATTTCCATGACAAAGTTCATGAAATGATACTGTCGAATCAATTAATACTCGACATACAAAACATTTTTTCATTAAACCAGCACATTCTATCAAATAAATAAATAAATAAAAATTGAATTTTTTTAATTTCATATTCATTTATTTTTACCTTCACAAGCAATTAAATGTCCACATGGTTTATACATAACAGATGCTTTACGTTCCGAACATATTTTACATTGTTCAATCTAAAATGAAAAAGTTTTATTTTGTTTTTCTTTTGAAAATATTTATTTATTTTACTTTAATTCTTGCTTGAACATTTTCTTTACATAATAAACATTTTTTAACACGACTAGCACATGAATGACATGTAACAATATGTGAACATGGTTGAAATAATGTATCTCGTTTATTATCTGAACAAACAAGACATTCTATTGAACTACTACTTTGTAATTGTTGATTATTATGTTCTCGATTATATTCTCTAAAAATAAAGAATAAAATCAGAAATCAATAATTATATTCATTTACGTATTCTTTTGTGTTAATATTTGACATAAATGTGGATCAGGACATAAATCAAATGGTGTTTGATTTTTTTTATTTTTTACTGTTAAACTTGCACCATGCATAACTAATGTACAAGCAATAGCTATACTTGGTCGTTTATCATATCCGCTTGTATTCGTAAATATATTCATAATCTAATAAAATAATAAAATTTCATATAAAAATTTTTATTTAATAATATACAAACTTTTCCACTATCACCAACATCTTGTAATTGTTTTAATTGTGATAATGTATGATGTCTTAAAGCTTCATGTAAACATGTATCACCATCTTTGTCAGTTAAATTAACATTCCCATTTTTATTACATAATAACTATTAGTAAAGAAAGAATTCTTAGTTTTTTTAAATATATATATATATATATTTTCTTACATTTACAATTTGTAAATGCTGTCGACCAACAGCTAAATGAAGAGGAGTTTGTAAACTAATATTTTGTATATTAATAGATGCATTTCCTTTAGTTAAAAGTAATTCAGCAACAAGACAATGATCATTAAGTGCTGCTAAATGTAAAGCTGTGAAACCATCATCTTTTTTCTCATCAACAAGCCATTGACGATTTTGAATTTTCGAAAGAATTAGTTCAATTGCACTGAAAAACAAAATTTTCCTATTTATTTATTTTTCTTTCTTTTAATCTTAGAAATTTATTTTTATTTATCTATATATTTCTCTAGACAATTATTAATCCATATAGCAAAGGCATTCCTTTTTTTTTTTCTTTTTCCTTTTCTGTACATTCTTCGTACTTCCGGATATAACCATAAGAAGAAATAACAACAACAATAATTTGCCAAAGAGAAAACAAGCTATTTATTAAACAGAAAGAAATATAATTCAGCTGGAGAATATCTTGTTTGATAGTATATAAAGAACTAAAAGAAAAATCTTTTATTCTGTCTATTACCTTAAATATAAACAATCAAAAAAAAAAATATATATGTATTGTTATTTAATAAAAAAAAATATTCTAGATGACCAGAACATGTTCATTAAGACTACTTGAATAGCTTGTATGCAAACGTTTGAATAAAGACAACTGTCGATAGTGACAGAAAAAAAAAGAAGGATGAGACTAATTTCGTTATAACCCAGTATGAGAAACAAGAAAAAAAGAAAAGAAGGCAACAAGGCAGTTTTTTTGCTCTTCCGCGCGCACATACTCGTTCAATCAGCAAAAAAAGAAGAGACAGAAGAAAAAAAAAAAGAACGTTATTATGTGTCTATGTGCGTGCAAACATTCATACTCTACACGTCAATATATGTTTGAGAATGAACATAAAAAAAAGTAGATGCTGCTTTTCATTTCTTTTTTTATTTATTACATTCATTTCTTTATTATCTCTTATTTTAGAAAACCACTATATAATAATCAAGATCTTTTAGTTATCAATCAGGATATGATTAAATATGGATTAGCAGTTCTGTATATATATATATATATATATGTATATATATGGGAAAGGTCACATGCTACCAACATTGATGAGGTATGACGATCAGCTTGCGCGATGTTACCCAGCTGGCAGTATAAGATAAAAAGAAAAATGAAGAGATGGATGATCTGATTGTTGTCTTTCACCAAGGGGATTCTTTTTTTTTTCCATGTCGGTCAAGTTAGAAACGGCATCCTATATGTATATTATAAACTGAACAGTAGTGTTGTTCTATAAACATCTATGCTCGTTTTGGAAACAATATTAATGCATGCACGCTTATATTTTCGCTCAGTTATCATCATTTGTTCATCATTTTCTTTTCTATCTCTCTCTCTCCCTATCTTATTCTTTATTGGTATCTTCTTTTCGTCCTTATCGATCAGAGAAAAAAAAAGAAAGAAAGCATCATTTTATTGCTGTTGTCTTTTCTCTCTCCCAGCCAAAAATACTTCCTGCTTCTGTATATACATACATATATATATTTATATATATATATCAATCAGAAGGAGTGCGAGTGCTTGTGCGCCGTTTTTTTTCTTCTTGTATTGGCTAAATTTGGCCTCTGCATTACTATTATCCTGATTCAGCTATTCGCTTTTACATATGTCTACGTACAAGAATAGAGTGTACGTATATATATACATGCACAAAAAGGAATCATCAATGGTATATATACAAGAGCAATATACGATTCTATACACATACTCGTTGGTATTTCTTCTTCCCATTCTCGTTTACTAATGTACATATTCATATATGTATGTATGTATATATATATATACATACATATATATATATGTATAAATATATATGTTCAAAATGGTTTATGGATATGTAAGTAAGAATAAGGAAAGTTTCCAATTCGTACTTCTAAGACAGACCATATCGAAAAGATATCTTATGGAATGTAATAGAAGTATGCCGAGGGCTTTCTCTATCGTCGTTACAAAGTACAATATTACAAGAAAAAAAAAAGAATGAATGAAGATATTTATTCTTCTCATTATTTGTTTCATCAAAGAAATAAAAACTAAACTGATTTTTATTTCATACATATGAAAAGACAATCAGCTTCTTTTATATATTTTATTTTCAATCGGTCAATCGGCACGTTTATGTCAATTAGAAAAAGAAGTCTGTTGTCCAGATGTGTGATATCTATTCTCCTGCTGATTGACCGCTTATATTCGCTTAGTAATGTAAAAAATAAAGATAAGATCTAATGACTCACGATGAATTGCCACGTAAAGCCGAATGATGGATTGAATTGAAACCATTATTATTGCATGTAGCTACATCAGCATTGTATTCAAGTAAAATATTAATTAAATCATCACGTCTTTTTGATATTGCATCATGTAATGGTGTATCACCATCTGAATCTTGTATACCAGGATGAGCACCATTTAATAAAAGAGTTTTACATACATCAAAATGACCTTTACAAACACCTGAAATAAATATAATTTATTATAGAATTTTTCTTTAAAATTTATCTACTCATAAAAAAAAATATCATTTGAATTGATTTTATAGATGACTAGTTGGGGTAATTATTAACGTTAATAGACTAATAGAAAAATATTCTTTTCTTAACACATTGTTCTTTTTTTCTTACAAGTTATCAAGGTCATAAGGGATTATTACAAGTCATACATATTTATCTTTTTAATAATATAAGAAAACAATTTCTTTTATGAATTTTAAAAGAATTATTTACCAATATGTAATGCTGTTTGCCGCCGTTTATTTCTAGCATTTAAATCAGCACTGGCTTTTGCAAGTAATTCTAATACTTCAGTTTCATCACCAAATGCAGCATGATGTACAGCTCTATCACCATCTTTATCCTGAGATATATTTAAAAAAAAGAATAAGAAAAAACTAAATATAATTTTTTTTCTTTACTTCAATTTCAAGATTAACATCATGTTGAATAAGTAAACGAATAATTTCTATATGTCCATTTTGTGCTGCTGCTTGTAAAGGTGTATGACCAGCAAAAATACCATTAACCTAATCATAAAAAAAATAAAAACATATATATAAGGATATAAGAAATTTCTAAAATATTACATCAACATGAGGACGCTTTAATAATTCTTCTACACGTCTTGAATCACCTAAAATTAATTAAATAATATTCAAGATAATAAGAAAATAATTTTATATATATTTTACCATTTGCAGATGCTTTAACAAGTTCTTCATGAACATCACCAGTAATTTGTGCATCAAACAATTTTTTAAGCATTGCATTAAGTCGTTCTGATAAAAAAAAATGCAATATAATTAATTCATAAAATCATCTCACGTAGAAAAAACGACGAAGATAAATTACTTGAAAAGCTTTCGTGATTACTAAAATGTATGTTTATATATATACTTATTCTGATTTATTATTTTACTAGATAATTGTGCACGCTTTGAATCAAAAATGAAATTATATTCAAAATTGATTCTTTATTTATTCGAAAAAAGAATTATTTTATACTATTTATGAATGATATATTCAATATTATAACTAATTTAGAAGTGAATGTTTATATATCTTTGTAGAAAAATTTGTGAATAAGTTATAATATATTTACCTTCATTACCATCTTCTATACTATGTGTTTGAGTAACTTTTGTAACAGCAAGTGGATTAAAAATCCAACAACCACCGCTAACTTGAACTTTAACATCACCATCAGCATATAAATGAACAATTCGACCAATTTTTCCAAGTGCCTAAATTGAATATTTCTTAATGAAGATAAATATAAATCGTATTTTTATACTAACCGGTACCATAGCTTCGGCCCATTCACCATGTCCACGTTGAAATATTTTAATTCTTTCTAAATCACTACATATTTGAACCATATCATTAACTTTCAATGCTTGATTAGCAATTGCATTAGCTGTTGTTCGTGCTATATTTGTTGTTGTTTGTTGTCGTTGCATAGCTAATTGTTGTTCAGGTGTTAATTCAATACGTGTTAATAATGTTGGATTTAAAGTCCATCGATTTCCACTTGGATAAACAACAACAACATCATGATCTTCATCAAGACTTTGAACTATACCAGTTGTACCTAAACATTCAAACATATTATCGGTCCAACCACCATGACCATGTTGAAGTGATTGAACTATTTCAAGTTCTAAATCAATATTAACATAATCTCCAACTTGAAATTGTTGACTCATTTCATTTGTTAAACCAGATGATAAATGTTCTCGAGAATAATATGGTTCACCTTATAATAAAAATCATAGAAAAAAATTTAAAGAAAAATTAAAATTTATTTTACCAAGTAATGGAGCGTGTTCAGGATAATAATAACCACCTTTTCCTGGTGTTACTGCACGTAAATCAACCTGAAATCAAAAGAATGACATATATTTTGATTAAAAAAAACAAAATGTCAAAAAAATTTTCGACTTTGTACAGAAGAAAAAATATGATCCATGCACATGGTCTATTCGTTCTGTTATATTATATTGTTGAAAAATTCATTCAAGTGTACATATGTATAAATTTGTTTCTTTCTTTCATTATGGACTCAATCATAGTTGACATAAGCTACACACTTTTTCATGTACATAAATAAAATTGCCACTATATAAAAAACATTCAACTCTCTTTTTTGGAGAATAAATACAAAGAGGGTGGACAATTACGATGAATGATACAAAATTTTTATATAATCTGTTTCGAAAGATACGTCATGTAAAATCCTCATTGAACATCTGCAGTATAGTATCAAATGAATTAATGCGTATAAACAATATAAATATTTAATAACTAAAATGGAATAGAATGTATTAAGATTAAAAATTTTTTATTACAATATACTTTTTATAGAGAGAAATATAATAACTAATTTATATGTAAATAGAAGAAACTGAAAGAAATGCCCTATATTTGTTATATTTTATATTTTTTCGATTATGTTATTTTAAGTTATTCTTTTTTAATGATAAATGCTTTTGTGATTTTTTATTTAAAAGTATTTGATAAATATTTATTGGAAGTTTGTTCATCATTTGTATTATGATTCTTGAAAAGTTACAGTTCAAATAATTTAAAATTCGAATTGAATCGAAAAAAATTAATTCTTTCGCATTTCGTTAGAAATAATTTAACTCATTTGTATTATGCTACATAATTATCATTCAAATTACTGTGACGATGATCAAAGACTCACCGTATTATAAGATCCTTCCATAATAGAACGTCTCTGAATGAGTCATATTTTCGATATAATCAATCATTCTTCTTTAGTTATTTATTTAATTAAAATATGTAATTAAAAGTATACCTATAAAATTTATAGAATTCTCAACAGAAAATCAACGAAAGCTAATATTAAAAGGATTCTGTATATTTTTAATTTGAAGAAGTCTTTCAAATTCTGCCAGGTTTCGCGACTTTTTTCAAGAAACTTGTCGATTACTCGAAATTAAAAAATATGAGACGTTTACAAGAAGCCTGTTAAAGCACTTATCTCTCTGAACATATAGAGAGATACTTCAGACTCTTCTTTTGTAGAGAAAAAGGCGATTTGCTATATATATTTACGTATCCATATTTTTTTTTACATATTATTTGTTTTTATTTTATCAATGCTAATACAACAGAACTATTTATATTATATTGAATTTAAATTACAGAATCATTACGTAAATATTTTTTCTACACTGAAGATTATATTTGACTAATTTACGTTTTGTTTTTATCTAACAAAAAAAAAAACCCAAAGGAGATAGATAATGATCTTTAAGAAATACCATAAGATAAAACGAATTGATTTAATTCAACACTTGTTTCTTCATTCTTTCTATAGTTAATATTTATGTTATATTTGCAAAGAGATCGAAAGTAAGATTAATGTAATAAGACGATGAAATAAAACGAAAGATCATAATACGATACAGAACAGTATTCTGGTTTTAATAAAATTCACCTAAATTGAGTAAACAATTGTATGTTCTCTATGAATTGAATTGATATTTTCTGTCAACTCATTGAATTGAACTGATTATTTTTGATTTTAAATTATTAACGCTGATCAGAATCTTTGTAACATCGATCGTATCGATTGATTGTCATTTCTTTTATTTTCTATCAAATCCAACAAAATATGATATTATACTACTGTTTAGATGAGAACGTCTTGTTAACGGAAAATAACTGAAATAATATTTTTGTATTAATTTGTCTTTGAATCATCGTACGAAGAAAAATTTCGCCACACTACTAAAGATTTTTCTCTATTATTTTAAACTTCTTTCTCAAAAAAGAAATGATAATAAAATCTTTGATGTTCTTAAATGATGCATAAAATTTATTGAACAAATTTTTATTTAAATGAAAGAATGGAACGAAAGAAAAACATTGAATTCATTTAACTTGGTACATGTTCTCTCTCTTGTTAAAATTAAAACAAATTATTACTAAAAAAATAGGTTTAATAATGTTTGATTAACTTTTATGTTTATTTTCGCTCGTCAAATTTAACTTCTCATTACTTGTTCAAATACATGTGATTCTAAGGATATATCTACGCATTTAATTATTCTTTATGATATCGAAGTATTTACTTTATTTATCTTTTCATATCAACATATATTTCTTTCGTCACAAGCAACAAGAAAAAAAAAGAGATCTGCGTTAGTATATACTGATTACATCTATAAGATGATTACAACAGTTACGAAAGTAAAGTATTGGATTTGTCAAGAGCATACGTGTCACACTAGTGTTCATACAGATTCTAATAATCAACTCATAAGTAGTAATAAAAAAAAGTATTCTTTAAGCAACCAATTGTTCATATAAAGAATGGTAAAAATAGAAAAAAAAGTATGTCTTATGTAACACAAGCTTAAAACATTTTCAATTCAATTCGATAATGTCATCATAAAGAATCTTTGACAACTTCAGTTAATATCCAACAGATTCAATATTTTGCAATTTTAACCTTTTTTGTTTATTTCAATAATAAAAAATATTCTTACCATTCCATCAAATCCAACACGATAAAGATTTTCTTGATTATTATCCCAAACTACATAAGCCGCGCTGCGTGGATGTGTTTTTGACCAATCTTGAATTTCAATTATTTTACCAGTTTTTTTCTCACCAGAATCTTGATCATTATAATTCCAATCAGGACCACGAGAAACTCGTGCACCAGGATAAAGACCACGAAAAGCTAATTTTTTTGCTTTTCGTCTTGGATCAATTAAAATTCTAGAATGTAATAAATCAGATAAAATTTTCAAAAAAAACAAAACAAGAAAACTAGAGAAATTTAATTTGTTTTCAAAATGTCAAGATTAAACAAGAGCGCAATCTAGCAGTATAACTTACCATACAAATATCTGTTAAATCAATAATAGAAAGCAAGAAGTAAGTGAAAAAAAGGCACAATGACATAATACAATATAGATTTAACTTACTTTTCACCATTCGGAGTAACAATACGACAAAATCGATGACGAATATTATGTCGATCACCATGATAACACATAGAACAAAGATCAACATTTGGACAATCACCACAATGCCAACGAATACCTAAGATAATAAATAATTTCAATTAATTATTCATTTTTTTATTCATTTACCATAAATTGGTGTTTGTCCACATCCTGAACACACTGAATTATCATGAAAAATACCTAATAAATATAAAAAATTTAATTATTTTTTTTCATTTAAACACACTAAATATTACCTGTTGCACTATTATCTAATATTCTTAAATCAAAATGTATTCGACATCGATAATGTTTTCCAATTTCTCCATGATCCCAAGTAACAATAGCTTCTTGTTGTTCATTACTAATTATATTTTCAAATGTTTTTACTGTTCCAACATGTCCTTCGCCACCATCTTGTTTTCCATATTTCCAATCAGGACCACGTACAACTCTTGTACCACATATATATTGATCAATAATATGATTATTTGTTGTTTGATTAATTAATTCAATATTTGATCGACGATTTGTTGTACCACCAACATCGTTATCTGTTAAATTATTTTTTTTATTTTCTGCTTGCATTAAACGAAACAAAAGAAAAGAATAATCTGCAATAATCATGAATACATATCTTCTTTTTTTGTTATTGAAAAATCACCATTTTAGTGATACAAAAAAAAAAACTTTGTACAGAAAAATATCTTTTAGACAATTGAAAAAAAGAAAGAAAACGAAGCCAGCACCAGAAATGTAAATTGTTTTTGCTCTTGAATGAAAAATAAAATAAAAAATGAAAAAAAAAAGCGAAGTTTATTCTCTCCATTCATGTACAAATTAAATGTTATCCAATACTTAGAATATATATATATATAACGTTTTAGAAAAGAAAAAAAGAAGATGAACGAAGATGCATAAACGATGAATAAATAAATAAAAGAAATTTTAAGTTCTTTTTCGGATGTTTTCATCGTCGTCATCCGTTTCATTCAAACTATTTGTTTCATGTTCATTTGGCGCTGTTGATTTAACTATAGTTTTTTTCGTTGTTGTTGTTTTCATCATTTGTCGTTTGGAGATCGTACCAATATGTGCACTCTAAATTATAAGATTACAATAAAATAATAATTTTTATTTTTTATAATTATAATATTCTATAAACTAAAGAAGAAGAAGTTCTTATATAACACATCAAAAAAAAAAACACAGTGCAATTGATTATTTTAATTACCTAGTCTTCTATTTAATAGAAAGAAAAAGGTAGAATAGATAATTATCGAAAATAAAATTAAGAAAAAAAAAAAAAAATTATTTACTTCATTCGATGAATAAGCTGTAGAACTTGTTTTATTTCCTGTACGTTGTTGTTTACGAGATATTACTTTATTCATTTCAAGATCATCTAATTGATCTTCAAGTAAATCTTTCGATTTTTCTTGTTGCTGTTGTTGTTCTAAAAATAAATTAACATAATATAAAAATTATTGAAGTGTAAAATAATTTCTTATGACATCCTTTCTTTTTATGCATTCAGTTGTCAATAGAAAAAAAACAAGAACGATTGATTTATATCTGTCAACATTAAAAGTACTCAAAGATCTTATCAACCATAAAGATAACTATGTCAAATATATACTCAAAAGAAAAATAAGACAAGTTCTTTGTATGTCGAGATTTATATCATTAAATATTGGTTAATAATAAGTATTATATATTAATAACATAGACAAAAAACAGATTTCAAAGACTAATGTGTAATTCAATATCGATAAAGGAAAGATAATACATTTGAAGATTTGAATTATGACACATGATCTCTGTAACAGTCTATAATTAATTTAACAATAGGTAATATTGTATTGAATGAGTTAAGGAATTTATTTTTTCTATGTATTCTCTAACCGTATATTTATGATCGAGACATCCTTGATCAACACATGTGTTCCATATAATATTAATTCCTTTTATTTATGTATCCACAGGACAATCGAGATTTTGTATAAATATATAACATTTACAACGCTTTCCATTCACTTGAAATTTTACATAAAAGAATAATATTTACTTTTATTTTATTAAAAAGAACAAATTTTTGATATGAAAAATCTTGAAAAAGCATTGTTGTTTTAATTAAAAAGAAATAATCAACTTGAAAATGTATATAAATTCATGAAATCTATTATATCTCAAGTATTTTATTGATAAATATATTTTAATTTTCTTTTTCAAATATTAAAAACTGTTTCATAAACTATATTACATTGCTATAAATCAAACAAGTCTTCATATATTCAATAAGTAATGTATACCTTGAATTTTATTGAAGGGATTCAGCTTAAAAGATTTAGAGATTTTAATTTATTATCTAACATATGAACAGATTTGCTTAATAATGAAGAAAGAAACCTTTAAAATTGAAACAAAAATAGACTCTATGTTTTACAAACTTTAAAATATCTATTAAATCTTTTTCTTTGTTTAAATGATAAACTTACGTGAACGTGGTCGTCGAGTAGGGCCATTGCTACCTTTTGATAGATATTTTCGATCTTCTTTCAAACGTTTATTAAGTTCTGGATCTACTTCTAAAATAACAAAAACCAAAGTTCAGATATTTATTTATAAATAATTAAAAAAAAATATTAATTAACCTTCTTCATCATCTTCATATAATGTATCAGGTGGATTAGAAAAAGATTTTGTTGAACTATGATTAATATCACTTGTACTTAATGAACGTTTTAAATGTTCCCCTAGATATGCTTGGCTCTATTTAAAAAGAAAACATTATTTTTAGTTATTACAAAATAAAAATTCTTACGAATACAGCTGTATGTAAAAACATATTTGATGCATAGCGAATACCTTTATTTGTTAAATCAAGTAATGTTGAATATCCTTTTTGTTTTGTTTGTTCAAGTAATTGATCAATTTCCTAATAAGAATAAAATATATGTATATATTAATATATAAAAATAAAAATATATACTTGTTCACGTTCTTTGAGCACCGGTTGTATAAAACGTTTATATAAAAATGTTGCTCCAGTTGATGAATTCATCCAAAGTACAATAAAAATTTTAATCCAATAATAAAATGGAAACCTATGAAATAATTTTAATATAATATACAATTAGACTTTTTTTTTTTTGTTTTTAATTAATACCATGACAAAAATACATCGGTTACTGTTTCGCATGCAAGAAATATAGAAAATACAATCCAGTATCGAAGACAATTAACCTAAAAAAAAATCTTTTTTTTAAAAATTAATTTCTCATTTGTAATTCATACCACTTCACGTAAATCTGAATTAATAAGTGATTTATATGATCGATAACCAGGATAAAGTGTACCGATAGTTACACTATAATAACAAAGTAAAAACAAAAGACTCTTAATAAAAATTTACATATTTATTCTCACATGATACAACGAGCAAGTAAACTTGATACCATTGCAAAATAAATAAATGTGATATTAACAATAAATAATTATTACAATCTACAAAAAAAAAAATAAAATCGATTGCTACAATGGAAACACAATTAAAATCATATATTTTAAATGCAACCTTATACATATTTCTCGAATTTTTTTTACTCTTTTTTTTCTCTCTCTTTCCTACTCCGTTACACAATCAATCGCGTAACTAATAACCCTTTTACCTATATTATAAAAAGAAACGAAGTTATAATCAGATATGTTCACATGTTGTTGTTATAGAACACAAAAAAAAGAAGTAAAAGAAGAAAAACAAACACAATCTCTACTACCTTAATTGTCACACTCAGTCTGTCTGTTGTAGCCGATATGCTTCATTACAAGGTTAATATCAAAAAACATTCTTGACGACAGCTAACAATAATAACAATCTTTCTATCTGAACAACTATTTTTTTTTTCTTTTTCTTCTCTGTATTTATAATAACTGAGTATTAGTCAGCTGTCTACTATTACTTCATTTCTTTCCTTTCTTTTCTTTACTAAATGTGTTATTATTATTACGTATAAACAGCCAATAGATAAAAGCGAACATTTTGAACACCGACTAATAGCGACATTATGTTGATTATTAAAAAAAAATAAAAGTAAATTTGCATGTTCATATAATACAATTTGAAAATAAACGATGAAAAAAGAAACGAAACTAAAGGCAACATAGTCATTATATTATGTTTTCATATATTCACATGAAATATTCTTATGCAATATTGACCATGCTATGATATAAACTCGAGTTTATGTGATAAGTGCATTGAAGAAAAAAAAACAAACGACTAGATCTTAAAATAATGTACAATGAAAACAAAATGCAAATATAATTACAGCTGAATTAAAGAAAATATTATGCTGATGTTCGATTTCATCGTTACACGAACGAAGAATAAATCTAAAACTACTATATAATCGACAGGAGCCGGACCAGCTGGCATCTTTACATACACGCACACACAAAAAGACAAAAACATAAGAAAAAAAAAAACAAAAAGAAAAAAAAGCTCGAATGCACAGATTGCACAAAAGAAAAAAAAATCATGTTGTATCACTCGGAAATATTATTTTATGATGATCGTTTAAACATATTTGTGAAGTCTAAAAACAAAATAAAAAAAATAATATTTATATCAATGAAATTATAATTTTATTTATTTACTTTTAAGAAACGATGTTTGGAAATAATTTGGAGGTAAATAATGAAATGTTATCCAAGCAATTACAAGGATTAACAAAGTCATAGCATGAACACTAAAAATTAATAAACAAACAAATAAAAATGCAAAGAATCAATTCTATACATTTATTTAAATAAAATATTTACCGTGATTGAACAAGATTTTTTATTGTTGATAAAAGTAGAAGAATAATTGCAAAAACAGTCAATAAAATATTGACAAGTTTACTTATAATACGATGTGTATTTTCTTCTGTGTCAAGTGAATGTGTTTGAGTTTGTTCAACTTTGGCTGTCTAAAAATATTTTGACAATCAATCATAATATCAGATTAAATATCATTTACTATTGATATCCCGCGGACTGATAAGATTATAAAAACAACAGCGTAATCGAAATTCTTAGATTAAATGTCGAGAAAAAACGATGGAAAATATGGACAAGATTTTCATTGTTAGACCAAACATTTTCTGCTCCATACTAATACGTATTTTTTTTTGGAAGAAAAATTGTTATTTAATAACTTATTAGATCGCTTTTCATTTGACATAGTTCATTATTATGAATTCAATTCGAAAATGAGTAGGTAGTAGAGCAAATGTATTATAAAAGTAAATACATCCACATAGGCAGACAAGAAAAAACCAGTCATGTCTCATCTTGGTTTTTTACTTTATATTTTCATATATATATCATCGGATTTTTTCCTTTCTCTTGTATATGTCATTCTATCCCTCTATACATACATTCACATATGTGTGTTTTTGTTTCTTTTCTTCGTTACCTTTACGTGGTTCGCGGTTTCCTAATAAAACCGAACTTATCAGTTAAAATACAAGAAATAATTCGTTTTTTAATTCTTTACAGAAAGAATTAGCAAAGAAAACATATGTGATTTAGATGGAATAAAAAAGTAGCTATAAAGAATAGAAACTAATACTTTATATATTATCCTATTCTTAGAAACAAAAATAAGCAAATGACATATGTATAGTAAACAATCGAACGTAAGAATCAAAATAGATTATACAACATCTATGACAAATGCAAACTCATTTTGATTGTATTTTTGACAAATATAGAAAAATATATTGGCGAATTGTATTAGTTATTTGTCATTAAAGAAAAACATCATGAGTGTAACGTCTACAAATCAAATTTTGATTTCTTAAAAGTGGAAACTTCAGATTTTCTACAGATATTATTGTATATTTGTACATTTTTTTTTCTAATTATAAATAATCTTACTATTATAATAATAAAAACTAAATCATAAAATATGAATAAATATTATCTTTAGTTTTGATTATGTGCTTCACACAAGAAGAATATCGGATTTAAACGATAAAATTATCTTAAAACTATATCATGCACATTAATAATTGAGACTAAACAAATTGACATGAACCAAGGATAGAATTTCAATTTCTTTTTCACTCTTTTTAATTCAAAAAAAAAAAAGAAAATATTGACCAAGATATTTTGAAATCTCTTAAATTTTAATTCTTATTTAATTGATATAAATTTCTATTAAATAAATACTAACCCTTGTATCAAGTTTATCTATTTTTTCAAGTAATTCATTCCAATAATCATTAAATTTATATAAAAGTCGTTCTTCTAAATTTTTTAAATCGGTTTTTAATGATGACATTTCCATTTGATGTAAATCCGTTAAATCTGTTAATTCAATATTCAAACGTTCATTTTGTTCATGTTGTGTATCATTTGTTGATGTTAATAAATCAATTTGTTTTTGCATTTCATTTATTTTTATTTCATATCGATCAATTATTTTTTGCATTGAATCAAATTTTGTATTTAATTGTTGATATTCAGTTGTTGTTGTCTAAAATAAAAGAATAAATTATTTATTTATTTTATATAAGAAATTAATTTTACTGATAAATTTCGTTTTGATGTACTAGTAATATATCGATCATCAACTGAATGATCTGATGTTCGATCATTAGAATCAACATTTGAATCATCACTAAAAGAGATATAAGAAAAAATAAATAATAACTACAAATATTTATTTACGTAAGACGTCGTTTTGTTGAAGGTGATTTATCATTATCATGTACAGTTGATCCATCAACTAGAATAGATAGATTTTAAATGATAAAATAAAAAAAAAGTGAAGAAAAAAAAAATGTTTTCTCATTTATAAGCATGCTTTTGTATTCGAGCATTTGGTCATTAGTATTTACTTATAATTACCTGGTGCAAAACGAATTTTAATTAATGGACGATCTAATGTGCTAGCTATATTATTCCAATATTTCCTTTTTTTATTTCTCTTTTATTAAAATATATAATTATTTAGAATTAATGCTTACCAGGAATAGTAACATCATATTTTCGATTTGATTTATCACCATCATAAACATGTTCGTCTAAAAATTAGAAAAAAATATTATGAATTTAATTGTATTTAAATAACTTACGACTTGAATCAATATAAAATTGAGAATTTCCAATTTCATTTGATGTTGAACTTGATAAAGATGAATGAGCTGGTTCAGCTAGATTACTCTGTTGATTTTGTAATAATAAATTTTGATTATTATTTATAGATGGATTTGTAGATGTTGTTGGTGCTGATATTATAGTTGATAAATTTGTATTAGGATGATGACTATCTACTTCAGGATAATGAAAAGGTGTTAATTGTTCATTTGTACTTGGTGTTGAAACAGTTATTATTTGATCATTATTATTAGTTGATCGATGTTTTAAACTTCCACCAGTAACTTTAGCTGCAGTATTTTTTATATTACTAAATATATCTTTTGATGATGTATAAGTATGTGGAATATCTCCGGCTTGTATACGTGAAATATCTGTTTGATAACCAGCAATTTTTTTTTCAATTTCTTTTTTTGTATCTTGTAATGTACGAATACGTTTATCAAATGATGCATTTGTTGTTCGAGAAGCATTTGTTTCATTATTTGTATTTGGAATTGTTGTTACACGAAGAAATTCTGATATTTCTTGTTCAACACTTTGTTGAGCTTTTTGATGTAAACGTTGAGCTTTTTCTAATTTTGCTTCAACTTTAGCTAATGCTGCTTGTTTTTTACGTTCAATTGGATCAAGATCAGATGTTGATAAATTTTTTTTACGTGATAATGTTGAGGGTGGAGAATTATTTGAATCATGATCACCACCTGCACCATCATTACTATTTAACTAAAAGAAAAAAAGAAGAAATTAATTAAAATGTTTTGTTTTTGTTGTATAAAATAAAATTAATTTACACTATCGGATAAATTTAACGCTTGCTGTTCTAATGGACGTTGATTATGTGTTTTTGATCGACCAGATTGATGACCAGGTAATGAATTTGAATTTCCAGCACCAGGTGTTGCTGCTACTGAACTAGTTGTTGTAGTTGTAGGAAGCATTGGAGCAACTGTTGTATTAGTTTTGTTATTTAATGGTAATGTTTGACGAAGATCAAGAGATGTTAATTGATTATCACCAGTTGTAGTAGTAGGTCGAGCTTCTGGACTTTGGCTTTTTCGCTCACGTGCTGATCGTCTATATGATATAATTAAAAAAAAAAGGAAATTAATATATTTTTGTAGGTAATATACCCTTTTCTAGATGTACACCAAAACCAACCCATTTCTTTATCAAACATAATAAGACGCGCTCTTTTCTTTTCTTTATTTATTATTTTATTCATACAAAAAAAAATCCATATCGATAGTACTCTATCATCTATTTCTTTTTAATACATATCCTATGTTTATAGTTTTCTTTTTTTATTAATGATATAAATGATAAATAATGCAGAATGATAATATTCGGCTGATTTTTGACATACCTGTAGGCTACAGTGCCTGTTGAAAAACGTCTTGCAAACATAGATTTTCCTTATTTTTAGTTTTTGTTTCCTCTTTTGAATGTTTATAATCAAATGACTACTTTGTATTATTGTGTGTGTGTGTGTGTATATATATTGCGTTTATAATTTATATTTGAATCGAAATGGCAATTTCTTTTTATTTTCTTGTTACTAAGTCAATGTCTTTCTTCTTTTTATTTTTTTCTTCATTTATATCGACTAATGCTTACAATCGTACAAAGTGAAAAGAAAAAAAAATACAAATTGTCAAGGCAAAGAGAGAATTGGTGTTGAAGAATTGGTGACGATAAAAAGAAAAAAAAATAACAAAAATAGACTTCAAAGTACAGAACAAAAAACAATCATAATTGTCAATACTAGAGATGTAAGTTTACGTTTTCTTTTTGTAATATATTCAAAAATTTTCAAAAATAATTTTAAAATGAAAATAAACGTTATTATGATTTATAGTGAATCAAAATATATATTGATTATATAAAGAATTATTTATTGAAAACAAAGAATAATTATCGTGTGTTAGTTCGTACAATATAAAGAAAAAGGAGAAAACAACCGGCTACAAATTTATCATTAAAACATACAATTGACCTTTTTATGATTTTCAGACATGTTTACGACTTATTATTGACAGTGATAGAAAAGCTTTTAGTAACAATCTCAACATTCTGTTTAATAATTTAAAACTTTTATTTTTGTATTAATTTATTATAATATTATAATAAGAAAAATAAATTAATTCAGAAAAATTCCAATATTAATTTAAGAAAATTTTATTAATCTAAAACTAAAATTTTTGTCGTATATTTGTTAATCAAAATTTTTTCCTATTGTCCTATGGGACAAAGGTTGCATGTCCCAAATCTTATTTGTTCTATTCTATATGACTAGAATTTATTATTAAAATAAGACTACCTTAATTAGAATATCTGAATTAAATAAAATGATCTGCTTTTCGAAACATTAATAATTGATTAATATCTCAAAATAATCTTTTTTGCATATTCATATATCTTAACTAAAAAAGAATTTCATAGTTAAACATTAGAAATTGGATATTATCTAATGACAAATTATGACAATAAATAAAAATAACAAATCGCATATGATAACTTTCTTTTTTTTTTTGTTTTTATAATTAAAATATAATTGATACATTACCCTTTTTGATTAGTTACACTTATAGTATTCCCAGTATTATGACTTTGTCTATTTGTATATTCGATATCATTCATATTTGTTCGGCATAAATCTAGAAGCAAAAAGAAATATATCCAATTATTCTTCTTACATTATATATATGATGAAAAGCAACATGTATTTATTTTTGACTGTATTCTTTTACTATTTTTACGTTAAACAAAACATTGACTAATTATTGTCAATCGTCACACGTACGCTGTACAACTAGAACTATTTCATAATATATATAAAGAAAGACATGCTCGAATAATAAAACATGTTTCTCCCATAAAAAAAAAAGGTGTATATATTGTGTTTGATAGAAAATGAATACACAGACAACGAAAAAGCATGGATATCATAAATATAAGAAAACGACCTGAGATAAGAAAATTTTTCTTCTTTTTTTCTTATTATATAAAACACTCTAAGAAAGATCGAAAGAGTACATTCTTAAAATAAATCAAAGCAAAAAAAAAGAAATGCTGTTCTCCTACATGTTTAAATCAAAATGTGCGCATATCTGTATATCTGTTGTATATACGTCAAGCGTTAAAGAAGAAAAAGCGTATAGATACTCTTATAGACTATTAAGTAAAAGAACGAAGATAGATGAAAGGAAAGAAAAGAGAAATTATTTTTTTTTTGCATTATTTTCTTCTGCTTTTTTTTCCCGTCACTACCAATATTGTTTACATATAAATATAATTTGTCTTTGTTTAATCAAGAATGATTAATCTGAAAAATAAAGATATTCTAAAAAAGATGAATTCCGTTAATTTTTTTTTTCTTATCATTCAAACAAAAATTTGATTATGTATATTTTTTTATAAGGTATTTGTTGATAATAAATAACTTCATTATCAAAACAATACTTTTCTGGTTCACTATCATTAATAATAAAGACAGTTCGAGGATAAAGATATGATAGAATTTGCACTTTTTTATCACTACGTCATGACATTAAACAATGCTCTTCATTGGTCGTATTGATATTACTTGAATTACAAAAAGCATCAGCAGGTTGACAAACTTCTATTCTATTCATGTTAATAGTAAAGAAAAACAGCATGAGATAATGTCAGTTCTTTACTATCAAGATTTGATGAAGATCTATTAAGAATAATACAATTAGATGAAATAGAATTTATAATAAATAATGAAAATAAAGATGAATGATATAATGAATATTTATAAATTGAATGTTGTCTAATAAAAGAAATAATTATTTTTCAAAATTTTAAATATTAACTTTCAATATATCAATATTTTGTTTTATTTGTAAAATAAGATCATATTCTTCATTAATGTTATCATAAATTGAAAGAATATTTTTTAAAATTAATTCTATAAAAATATAACAAACAATCAATAATTCTGTTTGTCGTTCATCTCAATATAATACTTGATCAATTTTTATCATTTATAGATTGTTATATATTTACTAGCCATTATTATTGTCGGAAAGAAACATTTTTATAATAATATTGTTATCTATATTACCGTACATGATGAATATCCAAATCCCTTGATAAGAATAATGTATGATCATATAATTCTAAAGTAAATATATTTGCTTTACCATATAATTTTCATTTAAATTTGTTTAATTAAAATATCTATTTAAAAGAATAAATTTTTTTATTTGTAATACACCATATTAGCAAAGAATACACATATGATTAACATTAATAACATCCTTGATGTAGAGGAAATGAACTGTATGGATATATGATAATTTAACTGGATTAATTATTAATTATAGACACTTCATTGATTGAAAAGAATAAGTTTTTATTATTGAAAATTTATTCAAATATATTTAGCTTTTCTCCGTTTCACATAATCGATCAACAGATGCTAATACAGTTATAAAAAATAATATGCATCGTTCTATGGATTTTTATTGATCAATATTTGAGCAGTTATAAGTAAGACTTATATACTGACATCTATTCAAAATTTTCTTATACAAACAAAAGTTAATCTTATGTCAAGTAATTTATAAAAGTATTAATCCTAAAGTAAATAAATTTTGATCCTATTTTATTAAAATCTTTATTATTAGATTAACAATTTAAAACCCATAGTAATAGTATCCTTAATGGCTGTTAAACAGGTTAGTGTGCTCTGCGGAATAAACTAAATTAGATTTTCATAGTCTTTTTTTTGAAAAATGATCGCATCTCAGCAACCACATCAATGGTCAACTCAATTAAATTCGTCATTTACAAATAATTATGATCGACGACAAAAATTTGATAGTGGTATAAAAAATCCAGAAGGTATATAAAATAATTTTGAAGAAGCTTTACAACATCATTTTCTTTATTTTACAGGACGATCACTTTTAACAGGACCTATACCAGCAACACCAGGCTATGAATATGATACTCGTGTTAGCAGGTACATACCTCATTTAATAACATAAGATATTAACTATATATATATATATATATATCTATAGTGCACCAAGCAGTTCACAAGGTGTTGCTCGAATTCATGGTTCTGATGCACAAGCTATTTATAAACGAGGTACAAATGGTACTGGTGTTCCATTTCTATTTGAAGTTCAAGGTACAAGTCTTTTATCAACACATAATTTAGCAGCAAGTATAAAAAATGAAATTTAATTTTTTTTTATTAATGAATTACAGTGGCGTGCTTTTTATGTCCATAGAACCACCTAAGAATCATATAAATGAAAATGTAAAACGAATTCGACATGTAATGCGAGAATCACGACAAAGACAAGTAACTAAACAACAAAATCAACCAACACCTGTCAAAGCACTTTGGCATTCTAAACAATATGATCATGTAGAATCGAAAGTTAAACAACGATTAGACGAAGTATATCAAATAATTAATTTTGTAACTCTAATAGATAATTACCTGATCCACATATATTTTATAAGACTTTCCTTCCAAGAATGATAGTTGATCAGATAAAGAAATTGAAAATAGTCTTTAAATAGTAAAAGATTGACTTTAGAACAATTCAAATATCGATAAAGATTAACTAATACTTTAATATTTATTCCAAAGCAACAAAAAAAAACAACAAGATTAACACAATATAAGCATGACCTTTCTATTCATTAGATGTTAATTATTATGAGCAGGAAGATTATCAGATCTTTTCAAATTCTCAATCTCTTTATATTACAGCTTCGTTAGTAAAATGAAATACGGTTTCGTTCCAATGAAAGAATTTGACCCCTGAGTGCCTTTTATTGATTTTTGTTATTTTGTCTTCTTTCATCGTAAAATATCTTTAAAAATAAAATATCAGTTAATGAACAGAAATTAAGCAAAACATCGATTAATCTTAAGACAAAACCATTTCATAAAATCCTATCAAAAAATAATGGAATCATTAGTGCAGTAGTCTGACAATCAGATCCAATTTGATTACCATATTATTTGGACAGTTGGATTCGACAAAATCGTATAGAATCTGATGAAATCCGCAGCTTTTTCCAATGAGAGCTGACAATACTCAAAACCCGGTTCTCTTGGCTTGAGTCAGCATGGGAGGGTGGTTGTCGATAAGACTTTTTTCATTATTATTTGTGCTCGATCACAACTGATAAGGCAAGTTGGTTTTCAATTCCTAATGCATTGTATTAACAATCAAAATACATTATAAAATGCAGTGTAAGAAGCTCTACAATTTATATTAGACTACTTATTTTATAATTGCAGTTTATACTTTCAAAATGAACAAAGTTATGAGATACCAAATTTTAGTCATTGCAAAAATTGGTCGTACAGAACTTTCCTTTTTTTAAAAACAATTACAATAAGTGTTACTGTGACAATAATAGAGCTTCTCACGCTGCATCTTATGATGTATTTTGGCTGTTAATACAATGTATGAAAAGATTGAATATTGCAACTTAAAATTTTCTAGAGCACAAATGATCAAAAAAAAAGTTTTGTCAAAAATTAATTATAATGATATTAGTTGAAGTATAATCAAATAACATAGAAAAATAGAGGATTCTTCTCTCTATTAAACAACACAAGGAGAAAGATTCTTTAGACTTTTTTTTTGTAAGGAATTAAAGTATCATTCCCATTATTTTTTGAAATCTTGATTTCATCTATGAATTTGTATAAATTCTAGATTTGATCTTATTCAATGAATAATAAAAATATTTATTTTATTTGTCTGTATAAATTATAGGACAGTCATCGATCATTATCTCGACCTCAAACAGCTCGAAGTAATTTTCTTCATGCACATGAAAATACTGGACCACAATATGTTCGATCTCAATCTGCTTCTGGTTCTCGTCGTGGTTCAATAGCTTCATCTGTCGATTTAGTATAAATTAAAAATAATTTAAAAAAAAAAGATTTTGTTTTTTCCTTCAACTATTTTTCTAGAATGCAAAACGAATGGATGATAATACAAAACCTGATTTTATAAAAATAAATTCTCAATGGGCAAAAACTATTCCAAAAGTACGTAAAACATTGAGTGAAGAAGTTGTTGAACAAGTACGAGATAAAAAAGAAAAAGAATTAAAAGCTTATCATGAAAGACAAAAAGGACGTGTACCTGATTAGTAAGTTATTATTTTGTATTTAAAAATGAATTTTATTCTTTAAATTCTGTTTTCTTTAGTATTGAAAAAATTAAAGAAAAACGAGCTTACGAAATAAATGAAGAACGTGCAAATGCACCTGATCCAGATTGTCCATATGGTCATGTAAAAATTGATAATGATCAACGTTTATCGACATTACGACATCTTGAATTAAGTAAGAAATAATAAATATCAATTAATTTCATTTTTATTTTTCCAATATTAGATCGAGCTGAACTTGAAAAAAAACTTAGCCATTTACCAATACGTAATGATTCATTAACACTTCGACGAACAAAAGAAGAAATTGAAAAGAAAATTGTTGAATTAGATGAAGCAATTAAAATCTTTTCTAAACCAAAAGTATTTCTTAAAATGCAAGAATAAATAATTAATTGAAAAAAAAATAAAATTTTCTGTTATTTTTGCTATAATTTATGTGTGAGCAATAAAATAATTTCAATCATACCATTTGATTATCATGTATAAATAAAGAAATATTCTTTTTCCAAAGATTTTTATGTATGATTTTTCTTAACCTGCTTTTTTGATGATATAATCTCCATTTTTTTAGCAAAATTGTGATAAATTAAAATTTCTTTTATCTTCAGAAAAAAATCATCTGTTTGTAAAGTGTATTCATTAATTGTATGATTCTTGCTTATTATTTTAAGTTTTTTGTACCTATACAACGATTATTACTTGAAAAACAATATATTCATGGATTTAATGAAATTAGTTTTGACATATAGAAATATTTTCCTCGCAGATTTCTTCAATTTTATTCTAAATAAATTGGATTGAAGGGCAATAGGATATCCTAGTAATATTCATGAATCTCATGGAACCATTATTGATCTGACAATATAATCAAATAGACTTTAGAATATTCTATTTATCATTTGAAGTTGACATAATTCTTATATAAATACAACATATTAGTCTATATCTTTATTCATCATTTGTTTTATCGATATTTGTCAATAATTCTAACAGTTTGTATATAATTAATGTAGAATTTTTAAAATTCTTATCGATCTCTATTAGACTGTAAACAATAGAATTTTCAACATGTCACATACTTTTAAAAAATGTCAGATTAATTTTGACAACATAACAATAATATGATGACATAAAGTATTTTGATCAATCCTATTATAATTCAATTGATAAATGAACAAGAAACTTGGACATAATGATTTGTAGATAGAATATTATTTAATTATTATTGAGGATGTTTTATTATCATTATAATAAATGATACATAGAAAGAAATGGTTAACATGTTCGACTTTGGTTTATTCACATCATGCTCGAGTCTCTATTCGATCAGCACTATATTTGTATAATTCTATTCTATTCTGTATGTCTCAAGATATTCGCTCGTCAATAATTTGAGCATTCTATTCGCATATTAAGATGATTCCTTTTTATAAATCATTTTTTAAGACTCGTATTATTTTTGCTTACTGTTTTATGTATTCTAATTTTATACTTTGTTTTAAATGTCTTTTTTCATAAAATTATTTATAATCAGCAGTATATTCCTTTAGGTTCTATTATAAGTAGAGAATTAGATAAACTGCAAACAAGAAATAATATTGAAATATATTTATTACTTAATATTCGTTATATATATATATATGTTTAAAGTGAGAAGACGCGCTTGCTTAGGCGGAAACAGGAAATTAGAAACGACGACTGACTCTTTCGCTTGTAGAGAAAACGCGTTAATTCATTCATCAACTCGAGTCTTGTCCATTACCACCGTACGATGATAGCGACGTTAACGCAACTACATTCTCTTTCGCTCTCTTTTTCTCTTTTTTTTTGCTTTCTATGTGTGAATGTCTTCCGGTCTTCGTTCATGTTCAATACTTTTTTTCTCCTCCTCTCTTACTATATAGTTGTAGCACATCAACATAGTAAAGACAACGAAGTTCTCAGTTTTTTTCTCTCTCTCTCTCTCCCTCTTATTAATATATCTCTCATTGTATTAGTCGAATAAAATATTGCTGTACGTCTATATATGAACCATCTATCATTATTCTAACGTTTGACGCCTACCGATCAAAATTTGAATGTCTAGTAGATAAGAGAACAATAACCGACTGATGATAGTATGTATGTATGTATGAAAGAATGCGTTGTCCGGTTCACATATGTCTACATCACCTGTCAAATTATATAGAAGGCAAAAAAAAATGTAAGTAGTAGAAAGTGAAATCTCACACTTGCACCGCCTCCCTTATGTCTGTCTGTGTATGGCGTAACAGGAGAAAGATATTTCATTAGTGCACACTTTTGAATGCCTACATATACATTAGAGAAATGATTAAAAAAACTTAGCCAAGCAAAACGAGTTGTGAGTATGAAGAACGAATGATGTGAACTTCATTTTTATTTAATATAATAATTTAAAAATAAAATAGAATATTTGTTTCTTTTAGTAAAAAATTATTTGTTAAAAAATTATGATTTATATACGATTTCATTTACCTGTATTATTATCTTCTTATTCTATTGTTACTAATAATATAAATTATAATCTTATTCGATTATGTTCTATTTGTCTTATGATTTTTTCTCAAATAATATCATCATCACCATCATCATCATCATCATCTTCAAAATCTTATGAACAAGCACTGACTATTGCACAATCAATTGATGGATATGTCTGTCAAAATTATGTATTAACTTGTTTTTTTCGTAATCGACATCATCCATTATTTGATAAACAAGAACAACAACAACAACAACAAGCGGATAATTGTAAATCACTTCTAATTTTACATTCATGTCTTCATTACGATACCAGTACAGTACATATGTGTTATCAAAAGACACTTAATCGTGCTAAAAAATATCTTAATAATGAAACACCACCACATTGTTTTACATCATCTGTATATAAAACTTTCTATGCTCAACATCTGCGTTCAATTGCACCATCAAGAACTCTTGTCAAGTGCCAAATATTCGTGCTTTTTCTGCTACTTATCTCATTTGTCATTAAGATAAGAGCATGTTGTTGACATTACGTTTCTGTGAATGTAAAGACATGTGCCATCACTTTATTAAAGATTTCTAGATGAACAATATTGAGAAAAAGAAAAGAAAAGAAAATGTAATTTTCTCAGGTGATAGACACATGAATGCATCGCTCATTTACTCATTCTATACAATGATAGTAAAATAACGACATTGCCTGCTGTGTGAATCAGGACAGGCAACCAAGCAGTATCCCGAAAATTGATTGCTAATGCATTTCGTGCATGTTCTTCTTCCCTTCATCCGTTGATCAAGTTACAACAACAATGCCAGAGGGTAGAACGAGATTGTGTTAAACAACCATTTTTTTCTCTCTTTCTTTTTTTTCTCTTTCTCTTCCATTAATGCATACATTACATCTATTAAGTTCATCGTTGACGACATAAAATTCTCTTGTGACATATCGTATCAACATTTTCCTTCGATTACTGATCGAAATGCGTTCATCATCGATCGGTTCAACGATTAGATTATAGTTTATTTTAACATAAGTCAAAAAAAAAAGAAAGAAAGAAATAGAAAGGTCATATAGTATTGGTACTTTAGGGAATAAATTGCACGCTCTAGAGTTTAATCAACGATTGTATAAACTGATTTCCATTTTATTCTCATTTTTTTTTTTCATCAAAAAAAGAAAATCATGATAATCATATTGAAAGAAGAAGAAAACAAAATAGAAATAGGAAATGATTGGAATGTAATTATTCAAGTGATAAATAAATAGACAAATATATATGAAGAGTTTTTTATGTTTCAAGTAGTTTCAATGCTTGTTTTCCATCAACTTCTTCCATTTCTTTAAGAAGTAATGCTGTATTATATCGTAGTTCATTAAATTTTTTTATTGGAACCTATCAAACAAAAAATAATTTATTTTAAATAACAACATAATATTCATTTTGATTTACTTCAAATGTCAAATTTCGATTATCACTTGTACGAAATTGAAAGAAAAGTAATGGTTCAATACAACGTGATAAAGATCTAAAAGTAAATAATAGATAAGAACACCAAAAAAGAAAACTGAGAATAAAGATATATACGCTGTTGTTAGAGTAACATCAAGATTCCAATCAAATGATTGCAATAATGGAAGACGAGGACGATCACGTTCTTGAACGACATTATACAATTGATCACGTCTATCAATAAGAAACAATTAATAAAAGTAAATTTACTTTAGAAAATATGTACATACTTAGCACCAAAGAGAATATTGTGAAATTCTTCAATAATTTGTTCGGAAAATCTATAATACAAAAAAAAATATAAATAATGTTTAAATATAGATGGAAAATATGTTATGTACTTTAAATCACGTAAATCATCTTTGAATATCTAAAATTATAAAAACAAAAATTTGATTTATTTTTATAATAAATAATATAAAAATGTATTTTACATCTGATTTAAGAAATGCTGCTGGTGGTTTTAGTGCTAAACGAATAACATGAACAAAACCATTAAAAATAGTAAATAATTTTTCAATTGAAATTGAATAATTTTTTGAAAATTTCATTAAAATTTCAAGAGATGATGATGTTTGTTCATTTAAAATATAAGCTTCACTCACTAAAATCATATTTAAAAAAAAAATTTAATCGATCAAAGTTATTTTTTTTTTCTGTTTTACTTGATATCAGTTTTTTAATTGCTTCAAATGGTAATGAACTATATTCTTTAAGTGCTTGTAGACATAAAGATATTGCTTTTGGTGTAGTCCATCCATAGAATGGATCCTGATAAGAACGATGATCTGGCATTTTAATAAATATCTAAATCTTTACTAAAGTAAAGAAGAAGAAGATTCTTAATAAAAACACGAATAAATATGACAAGATGCGAATATGGCGAAAGAAAAAAATGATGCATAGATGGAGCTATTTGATAAGATATAAAAAGAAATTTAGTACTTCTCAACTCTTTGATAAAAGTAATCTAGAGAATATTCCAAAAACTAATAAGAAACTATATTAGATTTTAAATTAAAAGATAAATATACTTTAACTTTAAGTTTCTGATCATTAAAACCTTGAAATAAATGTAATATGACAGAAACAGTATGGGGGTGATAAAAATTGTTTGCAGATATAAGTTGAATCGTTTTTAAAAAATTATTAATTATGTTTCCTTGGAATTGCTGAACCTCCTCAAGAAATAATAATTTACATTAAGTACGTCCTCAAATAATCATCCGCAAATTAAAAATTAAATATATTCCAACGTTAATGTTATATGTTATCCGACAGAGATGACTATTCTATTGCTGTTGTGAAGATAGTAGCGGCTGATTTTGGAAGAATATTGTCAAATTGCATTTTTGAGTATCAATGTGACAGCAGTGCGCTGTATCTGTTACTTGATAATTGATAAAATTATCAACAGAGATCAGATATTAATAAAATCTATTAGCAAAGATTGATCGGTGAATTCTCTTTGTTTTTTTGTAACTTTCTACAATAGTTTTTTTTTATAATTATCAATTACATTATTGTTATACAGATATAAATCATTGAATTTTGTTTTGATAATTAAACAATCGATTTGATAAAATCTAATTGAGAATTTTGAATTTTACTTTTTTGTTTTATTTGCAGTATTTTGTTCTTGATGCACTATGAGTAAATCAAACTTGAAGAGTGCTCTCACCATATTCGAGTATTCAAAGAGTAACAATTCTTTATTTACCTATGTTTTTTTTTACTATATCAACAATATTTCATTTTAAAAGCGAACTAAAATACAGTGGCGCCACTTATCAGTTTTCTTCGATTTACACAATATCAGATTTCAAAAATAACATAAAGAACTAAGAAAAATAATTTTCTTTCTTGTTTTTTATAATATATTAAAATAACTATATTATGAAAATAATTACTGAAACACTTGATCTTTGATTGACACGGGTGTCTTGACAACATCACTGATAATGATGATTATAACATGTGCCAGTTCATTGAAAAAAAAAAGAAACTTTTTTTCTTTTGTTTCTTTTATAGATTGTTTTATTGGTATGCTGATTAATCTTTCAAACTGGCAATCTGGCAATGAATAATGGTGCTTCCTACATTTTGGTGCTTTTAAACTACCTTATTCATCTAAAAAAAGATAATGAAAAGAAATGGTCTTGTATTTGTTCCACGTGAACCACCAAAACGTGTTATTCTTTATCCAACTCAGGATTCAGCCAGTCAACAACAACAACAACAACAACAACAGCAACCAAATGGATTTCATGCAAGAGCAAAGACAGCTATTGTAACTAGTAATCATAATGAAATAAAACAACAATCAAATAATAATATCCTTCTTCCACGGCAACAACCAATATCTAATCTATCGAACAATATAACAAAATCTAATGAGAAATCTGGTAAAGTTCCTTAGAACTTTATTTTCTATAGTTTTTTAAAATTTTTAGATGATGATGGAACAGTACCCAATGTTGGAGGGTAGGTCATCATTTTTTTAGTTTTAATATATCATGACGATATTTTCTTAGACAATCAACAACTTTAAATGGTGGTCAAAAAATTCAAAATCCTTACTATGCCAATCCGTTTTTTCGTCCAAAAATTGTCACTAATCAACAATCAATAACAACAACTTCTACTGCAAATTTACCACCACCACCACCAAGTCGTGATTCGTCAACAGTAACTACAAATGTTACTCTACAAACACTTACATCTTCATCAACAACATCAATACCAAACCGAGGAAGACAACCAATGTATTCTCAAACTCAAAATCCAGTTGTTTTATCCAATGGACGAGTACATGATTCTGAAACAACAAATGTTACAGCTGCTACACAAGATGATAATCGTCGTTGGGCTCATTCTGTTGCATCAGCACCTATTGTACGACGTGCTATTAGTGATGAACGTCCAAATGGAATATCAAAACCATCAGAAATAAACGTAAGTCATCTAAATATAAAATTTATTATCTAGAATTTTATTTTAAAAGATAACAAATCCAATAAATAATGATGTTTTCAAACCAAAAGGTACTTCAGCTACAGATATTGTTATATCTCTTATGGACACATGGGTAAAATATATATTATTTTATATTAATATCAATAAATAAATAAAAAAAAAAATTTCTTTTCTGTTAAGCGTGCTCCAATTAATCCTGGAAATTCATCAGCTGTTAGTATATTTAATCGTCATATTGGTATAAAAGATGATTCAACAATACCTGGACAAACAGTATCTACAGGCGAACAATTACCTAATACACCACCATTTTTAACTATTGGTACATCTTCAACAACAACTAATAATAATCAAAATTGGAAAAAAGCTTTAGTAGCTAACTTTCAAAAAAATTCTCGAAATAATCCAACAGCAAAATTATTTGCATCAAAACAAACAACAATATCATCACAACCATCAACTTCAACAAATAATGATATAATAACAAATCAACAACAAAAAAATGACCGAACAATTGGTTTTAATGGATTGAATAATGAACGTACATTTCAAGTTAATGAAAATACACCAATAATACCATCATTAGTACGTAAATCAACGGAAAGTCTTCGAGTTATCAAACAAGATAATAATAATATTGAACGATCAACATCTTTACAAGTTTGTTTTTTTCTTAATTTAATAATTAAAAATTTTTTTCTCAAAAACAAAAATAATTCTATATCATAGATTCAAGCATCAACCTATTCTAATCCAACAACAATAACAACAACGACAACAACAATCGAACAAACTGAAGTATTAAATAAATCAACAGAAGTAATAAATCCTGAAAATGTTCCGCATTTACCTATGTCAATTCCATCAACATTAATCACACCTAAACCACCAGTTAATGTCGATCAACAACGAGCGATTATCACACGAGTAGAAAAAATATTCATGAAAAAACTTTTTTTTTTATATATAAAAGAACTTTTTCTAGGTTATGATACGTCGAGATTTTGTTAAATCAACTGAATCAAGACCACCTATGCCAACAGCAGCTAATATACGTTCATTAATTCCTCCACAATCAGCTAAACCTGGTGGTCTTCCAACAACTAATGTTATTCAAGTAGCAACTATAACAGAAAATAATAATGTAACAAATTTTAATTTAAATCCTAATCGTACTTATCCATTTCAACATCAACAACATCAACAACAACAACAACAATATCAACAACAATCAATACTTTTATCTCAAAAAAGTCTTCTATCATATACATCAAATAATACAACAGTAAAAGAAGCAATAAAAATAGAAAATAATCAACCACAACAACAATTAAATGGTGTAACAAATGATGGATTGACTTCATCATCAATAATAAAAATGCAACAATCACAAGTAATTACAAATAATAATCCAACTTTTCGATCAACTAGTTTATCAGCTACAACTGCTGATTCAAGAAGAAAAAAAGAAGAAATCAATAATAAAACAAAAAAAAGAGCTATCAGTGCATCAGCTGTATCTAATGATGGGTAAGTTAAAAATATTCATCTTTTATATTGTTAGAAGAATTTTACTACATATCAATTTCTAGTCTTTTTTATAGAAAATCTAAAGTTAACATAACTTTTTTTTATTGTATTATTACATACTAGTTTTGCTAATCTAAACATTACCTGGGGAAAGTCAATCAGTATGATACCTTGTAAATTTATCCTAAAAATCCGAAAAGGTTATTATTGTTTTCTTTTTCTTGACTTCAAGATCATATTATACGTTTTCATGTTTGACTTCTCTTATATTTCAAGTTGACTTACTCAAATCAAATAGAAATAAATACTTCTGTTTCATAGTAAATCAATTCGTATAAAGAAAATCACAAAAAAAAGACGTATGACTTCAAGATTTTTACGAATAAAGTTAAATAAATTATTTATATTTCTCTTAGTATATTTTAAAGATTTATTATAATTATAATATATTTTATTATTAATTAATGTAGTTCATAAATAATCAAATTAATCCAAATACATTAGGGAAATTCTATTCTTAGTATTTGTTTTTTTGAAACTCATTATCTCGTATTTCCTATTTTTATTTTTTAATAAATAAATTATTTAGAATAATGCTTTCATTTTTTGGTAAAAGATTATAACATTGAACAATAGAAAGAATATTCAACATATTGAAAGTCTTCATTCATGAGTAAAATCTACGGAAGATGATGCAAATACTTTTTTTATAATTATATATATATGAGTATATTTCTCTTCTTTTTCTACTATTTGAATATCCGGAAGTGGAACTAAACTTATTATATAATTAAAGGTTTTTTTTTATTTCGAAATCTTTTCATCTCAATATTAATCCATTTACCTATTGTTCTTTTTTGTTTCCATAATAACAAATCACATCATTCTTATCGATCTTATGAATATATCTTGTTTTTTGTCTTTCTACTGTCAACATTTAAAAAGTACTTGACTATGTCAAAAAAGAAAAAAATTCAAAGATATTTACATAGCAATATCGAAAAGGAGAAATGGGAGACATTCTATCGTCTACATATTTAAATATATATATATATGTAATTTACTATTTGAATACATACATTGAATGATGTTTGTCTGCCGATTGATCGGACTAATTTTAAAATAAAAATGTGTGAAAAAGTCTTTTACATTAAAGAGCAATTCAATTTATCCATTAAAATAAAAAAAAGGAAAGAGAAAAAAAGTTGACTTTTATCACCATCGTTGCAAATTTATCGATCAACATCATTGGACAAAATGGAAAAAAAAGAAAAAGTAGTAAAAGAACTTCATAAGTATGTTTGAGCAATGGAATAAAGGAAGTCTTTTCTTTTTTCTCTCTCCCTCTCTCTCTCTGTCTGTCTGTTTCTCATTCCATTTTTACTATTTGATATAAAGAAAAAACAATCAATGTAAATAATTGCCTGCTTCAATCGTCTCTTGTTTTTTGCTCTTGCTTTTTCTTCTATTACTTTGAAATCGAATCTATTCTTCTATTCTTTCTTTTCTTTCATTTTTTTTTCTATTCCTCTAATGTTAAAGAAGAGAACATAAAATGGAATTTATTACCTGACATAGAGAGAAAAGTAGTAGCAGGTGAAGATTGAAAATTGGCCTTGTTGTGTACGTATATGTTAGTCGACGAATAAATGAACTCAGATATATCATTCGTACGTGCATACATTGTGCCAAATCCATCAACAGTTAATCAACATCATATATCTTCACCAAGTTTACATATTAATTGTCAAAAATTATTACAACGTCGTCAAGATTTATGTCATTCAGCAAGAAAATCATCAATAATAGCACCATCAACATATGATCAAACATTAACATTTATTGAACAATTAAAACTTAATCAATGTAAATCTACAACAGATATAAATTATTTAACAACACAAATATCTAAAGATAATAATACTGATAAAAAAACTTTAACACCACAAGAATTATCTTATCAACTTAATATGAAACTTGAATATCTTATACGAACACGTGTTATTGAACGACATCGTGTTATTAATCGTACAACTATTTTACCAACAACACCAATTAAATTAAAAACAACACCACCAACAATAACACCACGAGATACATTAAATCGAACATCTCTATCATGTTTAAGTCAATTAAGACAAAAAAATGTTGTTTCATCATCAACTACAACAACAAATACAACTGTTAATCAAGATGATCTTGTTGATAAAGATTCATTAGGAGATAATGATGAGGCTTTTGAGGAGATGGTTGAAGAAGAAAATATTAATTTTTTACAGCAACAATCGTAAGAAATTACAAAAAACATTTCTTTACAATTTATTACATAGAAA
The DNA here is from genome assembly GCA_022393335.1 of Macrotrachela quadricornifera. NCBI lineage: Eukaryota > Metazoa > Rotifera > Eurotatoria > Philodinida > Philodinidae > Macrotrachela > Macrotrachela quadricornifera. The sequence continues at coordinate 194,193 of JAJEKB010000224.1, read as the reverse complement.
TATCTATAGTTCTTTTTTTTTTGGAGAAGAAAACAAAACAATTGTATAAATTGAAAAAATAAAATTTATGATTTTATTTTTCAGGATGTTGGATAAAGATCCGTTTGAAATGGAAGATGAAGAATATGAAGCTGAACTTGAAGAAGAATCACTTCGTAGTTCAGAAAGTGATGGTATATATATATATTTAAATTTCCTTTCTTTTCTTAATTGTTTATAAAAATTCAAATTTACCTTTTTTAAAATAGTTGATACAGACAATGCATTTTCAGTGGATCCAGCTTTACTTCTCTCTGATAAAAGTAATCATTAATTACTTAGAAAAAAAATTATATATATTTTTTATTATTAATAAAGTTCGTCGAGTTGGAAATACAGAAGTTAAATCGGGTTTTATTCCAAGTTTATTCACTAATGTTCCACCAACTATTCGATTTTGTACAGAAAATCAACGAAGTATAAATAGAATTTTCTTTATTAATTCTTATTATTTATTTAATTAAATCTAGTTGAATTACTTCCATTACCATTAAGAAAAATGATGAAATGGAAAATGAGTACAATAACACCAAATATTGTTAAAAATACGGTAATTCGGTCTGGTTTTCGTCTAATTAGTAGTAAGTTTTTTTTTTCTAATAAAAATTTATTAATAACAAAATCTTTCTTTTGATTTTAGGTGATGGTAAATTTTTTTTAAATTTATTTTTAATAAATAAATTTCTTTATTTCTCAGAGGGAAATGATTGGCTTGGTACGTGGTCACGTCATATGAAACCAATATGTTTTAAAGTAATTCGTGAATATCAAAAAGTAAAAAAAGAAAAATTTCTTTTATTTTTTAATATTATTTTCATTCTAAGGTTAATCATTTTCCTGGTTCATTTCAAATTGGACGAAAAGATCGTTTATGGAGAAATCTATCACATATGCAAGCGGTACATTCAAGACGAGAATTTGATTTTGTACCACAAACATTTGTATTACCAGCTGATTTTTTATTATTTAAACGTGTTTTTGATGAAATAACAGATACAAAAGAATCAAAATGGATTATTAAACCAGTTTGTATTTTAAAAAAAATAAAGACTTTTTTTAATAATATATACATTTATATTATAGCCAGCTAGTGCTCGAGGACAAGGTATTCGAGTAAGTATTATATTTGTTTGATTTGAAATAAATAAGAATATTTTAGGTGGTTAGTAAAATAGAACATGTACCTAAAAAACGGCCAGTTATTGTACAAAAGTAAACGATTTTTTTAAATTTAAATATTAAAATATTTAATTTTGTTTTTCTTTCTTAATTTAAAATAGATACATTGCAAATCCATATTTAATAAATGGACATAAATTTGATTTAAGACTTTATGTTTATATAACATCACATGATCCATTACGAATTTATCTTTTTGATGATGGTGAGAAAATTTTATTTTTCTTTCTATATGAGATTTTTTTTTTTTAATGATTTGACATTTTGATAGGTTTAACTCGATTTGCTTCGAGAAAGTATGTTTTATTTAAAAAAAAAAGAATATTAGTTTTTTAAAGAAAATTAATAGATATTCGTCAGCAGTTAAATCATTAAGTGATCGTTTTATGCATTTAACTAATTATTCAATTAATCGTTATAATAGTGAATATAGAACAAATAACGATTCAGCAGCATGCACTGGACATAAATGGTAGATTCAAAATTGATTGAAATATTGTTAATTTTTTAAATTTTATATATTTATAGGAGTTTGAAAGCATTATGGACATATTTAAAAAAACGTGATGTTGATGTACCGGAAATTATGGAGAAAATTAAGGATTTAATTATTAAAACTATTATTAGGTTTGTATCATATTTTAAATAGTTGATTTTTTCCTATATTATAACAATCAATAACTATAAGATTAGTTCAGATATTTAAGTTAATATGCTATATTTATTAATTGCGATCGACGTGCTCAAGGTTCTCGATAGTTTCCGGAAGTTAGCAAGGCTAAAATGTTTTACTGATACAATGGGAAAGATAAATGGAGAATTATCCTATGTTTTACAAGTTTTTTTGTAAGAAAATTTTTTCATATCTAATCGAAAAATATTTTTCGTTATTTTTGTCGCTACAGGTGGTTATACTTGTAGCAGTTAATTATTCAAAAAACAACTTTTAAGATTAATTTTAAGAATTATAATCAATTGCGACTGAGTTTTACAAAAATATAACTCAGCTTGCCACTATAGACGGCAAATTTTACCAAAATTTGATTTCAGATGCCATATAAACTGTAGTCTATGTGCGATGTTGGGACAAAGTAGTCGGCTATGTATGAGACTCACGAGAATGAGACTGTCTAGCAGAAATCACAGAATGTCTGTTAAATGTGACAGTAGTTGAAGGCTGCCAAAAACACTAAATAAACAGTCAAATAGGGAATTTTTGCTATCTTATCCTCTCCATATTGAAAGCTGTGGCTTTAATACTTTATACTGTCAGATAACAATGACTTATATACAGAGTATTGAAAACGAAGTATAAACTTGATAAAACTAAATCACTGAGAAAATGTAAAAAAAAACAAACTTGTATATTATATTAAATTATAGTGCTGATGCATACATTAATGTACTTACCAAAGCAAATGTTCGACGAAAATTTAGTGTTCATGAACTTTTCGGTTTTGATGTTATTCTCGATGAACAATGTAAACCATATATTGTTGAAGTAAATATTTCACCAAGGTAAAATAAATCTTTCTTTTTTTATGCTGAACAAAAATTAAATATTTTTTTTATTTTTATTAATAGTTTACATTCAAATTCACCATTAGATATAAGTGTAAAGGGTGCAATGATAAGTGATTTACTTAATTTAAGTGGTTTTATGATACCTGATCGAAGAGATATTTTATATGAAGGTTCAGCACGAAAGTAAAATAAATTTATTTAATTTTTCTTTTGAATTTTAAAATTATTTTTATAATAGAAAACCAAAATTACCAAAAAGTCTTATATTCGATCGACGAACTCTTCCACAAGGTTTATCAACAGATGAAAAATTAAAACATCAATATTTTTCTCAACGTTATAATGATGAAGTAAAATATAAAAATAAAATTTTTCTTTAAAATTTCTTTTTTCTTATAGCAAGTTCGACGAAATATTCTTGATGTTTTAACACCAGATGATATAAGAATTTTAATTGAAACAGAAGATGAATTTTCAAGACGTGGTTCATTTGAACGTATTTTTCCAACAAATCAAACACGAAAATATTTAAAATATTTTGAAACACCACGTTATTATAATTTACTTTTAAATGAATGGATTGCAAAATATAATCGAATGGAAGAACGAGGTATTAAAATAAATTACAAAGAAAAAATGTCAACTTTCTTTTTTTTTTGATTATTAGGTGTTGCATTATTGAATACATTTTGTAAGAAAGGAATTCATTTACAACATCCAGCTGTTGATTCAAATCATATGGTACAAAAAAAAAATTGAAATTATATTTGTATATTTTTTGTTTGTTTTATTTTAGTGGACGCAATATCAAAAACTTCAAGGACATTCATCGCATCGAGATAATGACAATACAAATACGAATGGTTCTTAGCAAATACCATTTGTCTAATGGTGCTTTCTTTTTTCTTTTTATTTTCTTTAATCTCGTTTGCCTTCTTTTGTGAACCTTAAACGGTGACTTTTTATTTTATTTTTGCTTTACATAAATACCTGGTTGTCTTGTTGTATATATATAGTATCAATCATTTATTTTTTTTCCTTCGTAGGCTGGATTCTTTTCTATACATACATATTTTTTTTTTGTTCTGTTCAATAAAACTTCGCTCATTGTTGTGCCTTGTTACGAACGATTTTCAACGAATTTCATAAACTTTTCTTTACTATTAATCATATCATAGTTTATACTAAGAAATTAACATAATAAAAGAAATGAGTCGTGAAACAAAATACAATATTCTTTTTAATGTTTCAAATAATTTTGGCTAGAGCTTTCTTCGATATTGAAAAGATTGATCAATCAATTTTCTTTGATTCGTGACAGTTTTTGAACAGTGACAACTAACTTAAACTTGAGAAAAAGCAAAAAATTGTTATCATATTCGGACATACCTGTCACCAATATCTATATGTGATGTTTGGTTGTTTTCTGGACTCTCCGAAAATTTGGGATAATTCGATAACTAACACAATATCAACGACTGTATTCATATTTTTCCTAAATTATTCTATGTATAAAAAGTTATATCAAAAAGTGAATAAAGCATAAAATTAAAATGAGAGTCAGGCTTTTTTGCTTGTATTCTTTCATCTATTGATGCATGAAGTATAGTCAAAGCAGTACTAGAGACAGTGCTACTTGCTCCCATCTAGGACCCCCGAAAGTAGGGGCGTATCTCTCCCTCATAATTAGAAATTATTCATTATTAGTCACCAAAATCGATCCTAATTTTTGAATCTATAAAACGTTTATGTGACATATTTTTACAAATCTCACTCAGAAGTGTCATGAGTGAGAAGGAGAGTCAGTGAATGATCTTTCTAAAATGATTGAAAACTATCATTGAAATATCAACGGAAGACATGAAGCTCTATAATTAGTTGAAAAAATTAGCTGATTTTTTACTCGAAATTCTGGGTTAAACGATGGTTTTCTCTACAAGATTCTGAGATATTAAAATTTTTCGTTTCATGAAGAAATAACCGAATAGTCATGATTGGCTTAATAATAATTGTGATCTTTATATTTTTATAGCATATTTTGCTGCTTCCTGTCTTCTGAATAGAATTATTTGCAACGATTCATTGCTAGTCTGACTGCCTTTGGTGACGAAATTGTAAGATGTACTGCAACACTTTTCGCATTCGAGAACAATAAGGAAGAGAAGAATTTTCTATGAGTTTGAGAAAAATTTTGGCTTCGCGACACAAATAACAATTGTGTAACCGCATTTAACTAAGAAGAACTTCTAATTTTAGTCAATTTTTCCTTCGAAACAACCTAATCGAGAAAAAACATTGCCAACATCGTCAACTCCATCACTCTTCAATAATTGAGAATGTTTTCTCACAAATATCAACTAACGAGAAAATCAAAGCAGATGTCACTAATTCTCAATACGAACTAGCATTCAATAGATTCTTAATGGACAATTTTTGAAAACTCCATGAAATACTGATCTAGGAATTTCATTTTCTTAAGAAAGTTAAAATAAAAGATTCAAACATTTACTAAATTATCACAATTTAAATTAAATATGGATTTCGATCATCGACAATTATTATCTCTCTTAGATGATTTAATGAAACCAATATCAACAGTAAAAAGTATATTTTTCAAAAAAAAAACATTAAATATCATTTAAAATCTTTTTCATTTTAGTTTCTAATCAAGATGAAGAACAAGAACAATTATTAACAATTAATTTAATCTTTTCGAATGCATGTAATCGTTTTATAGAAGATAGTAAATCAATAAATTTAATAATTCCATTAGATAATACTCAACCAGCTTATTATAATTATTTACAAATTCATTTAAAACTTCTTGAAAAACTTCTTATATATGAAGAAAAAAATTTTCCATTAAATCTTCCTATATTTAGTATACAAGATGAAACAATTATATCACGTTCATTATCATTTATTATTTTTCTTGGTCTTATACTTAATTTTGATGAAGGAATATATTATTCAATAGAAAATTATTTAAAAAATTCTAATTCAACAATACATTTATTAAAATTAAAAACATATTTAACAGATAATAATCGTATGTTATATCTTAATAATATATTAAATATATTAATACAATGGATTAAAATATATAATATTAATTCATATATTATTAAATATATATATACAAATTATTTTTTAGAATTAATTCTAAGTCATTTACAATTACTTTACTCACCTAATTTAAAATATACTTTAGAAAATTTTTCATCAATAAATTTTCAAGAAAATTTAACATATTTACAAAAAAATTTTTCAAATTTATTTATACAAAAAATAATTCTTTTAAATCATTTATTATCAACAAAAATCAATAGTCCTATATGGCTTAAAAATCATTGTGGAAATATATTAACATCAATATTAATTAATAATGGTATACGTCAAATATTTCATATTATATTACAAACAACAAAAACACCTAATGAACATTTATATAAATCTATGGCTAAAATTCTTTCAACATGTCCAAAACAATTAAAACCTGATGAATATATACAATCTATTAAATATCAATTAATTGAACTTATTCATGATAATACTTATATGCCTATAATATGTATATCAATAAATGAATTATATAAAAAATATAAAAATTTAATTGAAAATGAAATATTTAGTAATTTATTTCAAATATTAATAAATTGTAAAAAACATATTTTAAATGATATTTATACAAAAGAACAATTTGAATTATTTATAAATGATTTATATAATTTAATAAATATTATTTCATATGATGAAATAAAAATATATTTATATGAAAATTATCTATATGAATTAATAAATATTTTCTATACATTAGAAAATTCTTTATCATCATTAAAAAATCAATTTTTTAATATAATTATTATTTTATTTTCATCTATGAATATAGATATATTTATAAAAAATTTTGAAAATATTTTATTTCATAATGAAAATTTTCTATTAAAATTTCTTCCGGATATATCAACAAATAATTGTTTAATTATTGATAAAAATTCTCAAATAAATATTGAATTTTATTGTAAATTAATAAAAAAAATTTTATTTTCTATTGATAATAATGAAAATTTACTTATTAAAATATTTCATCATTTATTACAATTATTAATAACAAAAAATTCATCAAATCAATTATTTATTTCAACAGATAATGATAAACAAATCGATATAAAACAATATAAAATTATGGAAATTTTAAAATCTATTATGGAATATTTAACAGAACATATCGATATATTTATTAAAAATCTTGATGATATTATTAAAGTTATTCAGGTAAAATTATTTTTTACATATAGATCTTTTCTTATTTTGAGTGGAAAATTCTGTTATTATTATTCTTAAGGGATTTTCTTTTATGTTATACTTCACATTGTGCATCGATTATTGATTAGATAATGTAAAACATATGGAATCAGCTTTAGGCAATAAACCTTGTTATAATGATTATTAGATAATAATCATATTGATACAAATCTAGTTATCACCAAAGGATAAACTACTTTAATGTATTCTACATATTGATTATCGATAAATCTATGAGAAAATTATGTGTAAGAGATTTATATCGATAGGAAATAGAGATTTTCAACCTTTAAGAAAATCTTTGAAAACCAAAAGCATGTTAATATTTATTCTAAAAGATGATAGACGATTAATAGTGTTAGTTTTTTTCAATGAAATATCCGTTTGTATCGAAAGAAAAGTAAACATCTGTTATATCTGACAGTAATTAATGATTTCAGCTGAATATACTTATTAAATCATCAAAAATATGAAAATAAAACAAACTTCATTAAGATATATATTCTTATTTTTGAGTTATTACTATCCATCATATGATAAGATTATGACAACTGTCTATACTCTTGATTCATATATTTTTATATTTAATACAAGAATTTTGAAAAGTTCCTTAAGAACGTTAACATAAATATCTTTCATATCGGTAAATCATTTTAATGAAAAATTGTTTGATTTTGATAGAAAATATTTAAGTTAAGTTTCCTAAGAGACGACTTTCAAAACAATCTATAATTCAATTTCTATTCTTTATAAAAAAAAATGTCATTTTCAAATTAATATATAATAAAATAAATGTCAAAATTTTTCTTATAGATTATTTTTGAAAAAATAACAAAAACATATCAAGAAAAAACAAAAGAAAATCTTCTTACTAAAATAATTAATGAAGATGATGATGATGATGATTTATCTTCTGATAATGAAGCATTACAAATTATTTTTACTATTGCATCATTATTAATAACACATTATGATCAAGTAAATTCCAAAATTTTTTTTGTCTTTTAAAATATATATATTTTGTTTTGTTTTGTTTTAAGTTATCATATGAAAATAAAAATATTCTTGCTTCACTTTATCCATCATTAATATGGTTTGAACAAAATCATTCAAATAATGAAATTCGTCAAATAGCTCATGAATTATCTATAGCTTTTGTTACATTTGGTGCTGTAAAAGATATTTCACAAAATTTAAAAACAAATTTATTAATTGAAGAAATTAATAATGAACGTGATTTACGTGAAGAAACATATGAAAATGCATTAGCTTGTTTATATGATACAAGTATTCCAATACGTGCACATGGTTTAATTTTATTTCGACGTTTAATTGAACGATCTGATAAAAAAACATTATTAAATATTCAAAATAATAATATATTATTATTAAAACGTTTTCAAGAACATTTATATGCAGATGATTCATATGAATATTTAGCAGCTATTAATGTACTTTGTGTATTAGCTAATCAATATACAGATGAAATTCTACCAATACTTTGTAATGAATATATAAATAAAAATAGAAAATTAGATGATAAATTAAAAGTTGGAGAAATTTTAGTTAAAACATGTCGTATGCTTGGTAAGATATTGTTTTTAATTATAACAAAAAAAGAAAATTATATTTAATTATATACAAAAAAAAATATTTCTTTGAAGATTTCATATATACTTTCATCTAAAAAACATGAAATAAGATAATTTCATCTCTTTTTATTTTGAAATTATTATGTTTCAAATGATAGAGTAATACTAGATGTCTATTCTTTCTTATTTTCTCGGATGCTATTTCCTATTAATTACCGACATAAAAGCTAATATTATTATGATATTAATATTCAAAATTTAATTGTTAGATCAAGGTCAAATGAGAATACATTCTTATAGATTTTAAAAGTGATTGATTAAAAAACTAATAAATATTATTTTCTATTAAAGGTGATATATCAATAAAATATTCTTCATTATTAATTAATACATTTCTTAATGCATCAAAACAAGTTGATGATGATATATATCGAACAAGTGCATTATCAAATTTAGGTCAATTATGTACTGTATTAAAATATTCACTTTCAAAAGATCTTTCGGAAGTAAAAAAAAAACTATTTATCTTAATATATTTATTTTTTATATATATTTAATTAGATTTTAAATGCTTTAAAAAGTTATTTATCAATATATGAATCTTCAGATATTCGACGTGCATCAATACTTGTTTGTGAACTTTTATGTCAATCTCTTGATAAATCAACATGGTTAACAATACTTGGTAATGAATTATCATCATTTTATCATTTAATAAATAATATTTATAAAAATGATAAAGATGATATTGTACGTTTACATGCACAAATAGCACTTGAAGCATTAAATAAAATTTGTCTTGATTATTTACAACCACCTGTTATTTTAGAAAAAAAAATACGTATTTTGTCATAAAAATTTTGTTCATTTATTTATTTTTATTTTTTTTTTTGTTACACATATAATAAAATTTAAAACCCTGTTGAAGTACAATAACCATATGTCTGTAAACGTCCTTGCATTGAATTATTATTTCGAAAACCTAATAATTGTTTTAATGTTAAACGAAATTGTGGTGATGCTATACCATATAGAACAAAATTTAATGCATGATTTGAATATGACATCATTAATGTTATTGAATTATAAAATCGATAACGATATTCCTCATTAAGTTGTTGAAATATTTGACCAAGTAAACTAGGTGTTAATAATATAACAAATACTAAATTTAATATTAATAACATATATGATATTTGTTTTGCACGTCGTGTTCCTTTACGTGTTTTTCCTTTAATTATTATATGTGTTGTTGTATGATTAAATGAAAAAAAAAGACGATATGCTATTATACAAGCACATATTGTCATTATTAGAAATGGAATAAGTGCATAAGATAAAAGATCAATTATAGTATAAGGTTTTTCAAAAAATTCAAAATAAATACTTGATGTATTATGAGTACATATAATAGTGTCCTTAGATGATGATATATTATGAATATTTGAAGAATATGTTGTACTTTTTGAACCCATAAATAATAATATATGAATATTTATTAATGAGATAATTATACAAATAGTAAAAAATATTCGATCAGCAGATTTTGGTCGACATATACGTTTATTTAATCGTATAACTGTGCATGCAATAGCACGATCAATTGAAACAATAGTTAATATCCATGATGATAATTGTGTTGTAACATATGTTAAAAATGTATGAAATTTACATAAAAATAAATTTTGTACTCTTATATCTAATAAAAAATAATCACGTAAAATAATATTTCCTAACCCTAAGTAAAGTACTATTAAATCGACAATTGATAAATAAGCTAAATAACGAAATGTTGAATAGTTACGTAATTGTTTTTGTGTAAAAACAATAAATGATAATGAATTTCCAATACTACCAACAAATAGACAAACAAGAGCGAATGGTTTTGTTACACGAGGATCATAAATATTACTTGGTGTAGTAAGTGTTTGTATAACAGTTGTAGTTAGTAATACACGTGTTGTTGTATTTGTTACTACGCTTGAATAATTACGATGTTGACGTACAAAAGATCGTGTTATCATCGCAGGAGTTGAAGCAGACCACATTAGTGACATTTGAAAAACAATAAGATATATATTTGTTTCTATTGGGAATAATAAATAACATCAGATAAATATTGATAAAATAGATTTAATTTTAATTTTATTATGACATAGCATGCTTATTATTTTCTACTGAAGAAAAAAAAACAAAAGAAAATATATCATACGAAAAAAAGATTAACAATCCCATTATCTATATTTTCAAAGATCATGTCATGATCTAATAGAAAATACTTAATCGATTAGTGTCATTATATCTACACGACCAAAACATTTATATATACATCTCTGTCATTTTATAGACTTGTGACGTTTGTATGTGTAGGTCTACTACGTGGATAAGAAAAAAAAAGAAAGAATGTCTCTTGTTTTTTCTAGCTTATCACTACGACACACTTTTTTCTCCGTACTATCCACGATTTCCGCCCCAAGGCTCTTTGTTCTTCCCTCGCTCTCTCTCTCTCTGTCCCTCTCCGCCTCTGTCTTTTTCGCAAAACGTTACTAGCATTCATTGATGACAGACAGGTTCGAGATGTATATACGTCTTGTTATTCATCTTGGTTCCAATGCTTATTGTCGTTCTAGTCATCGACCTTTTTTTTTTATGTCGACTTTCTCTCTTTTTTGCCCCCCATCCACCCTCTTTTGATTGATGTAGCCGTTTTTTTTTTCTTTTATTGAACAATGCACGTTCGCTTGCATTCGTTGATCAGAATAATCATCATTACATTTTATATACATACAATAGAAAAGACGTCTGCTTTCTATTGACACTTGTATGTGTTCTTGATGTCATCATTCTTGTCTTTTTTTCTTTTGCTATAACATGAATAATTTCGAAATAAAATTAAGAAGCATCTTGTATAGTTGTTGTTGATGTTCTTATCAACAGCAACTCAAAATCTAATGTATTGGATTAGTATTTAACTGAAGGGCATCATCAATTATTAACTTCGTAAGAAAAAACAAGGCTGAACTATTTCTTATCTGGTACATAAAAACACAATGTCAACTAAGATGTGTTGACTGATTTGAAAAAATGACACCTATCATCAGTAGTGCTATCAAATTTTTCATCAGAAAATACAGCTAATTATGAAGTCAATACACAGCAAATGTGTTTTTTTTTAATATTTATGTTATAGTTCGAAAAAAACAAACATACTAAAATTTATATATAAAACAAGAAAACTGCGTAAAAAAGTTTATGATTGTTTTTTTTATACTAATAATAAATAGAATGCAAATTGACCAAGAGTTTTTGACCTTTCTTTTTTATAATAACATGATTATTCTTAATCACGATATAAATTTATGTGAAAAATATTCAATTCTCAACATATGCACGAAAATAATTTATTCATTGAAAATTAAAAATAAATTCATATTAATAGTCTTATATATAAATTGATTGTAATGTAGAGACATAAGGGAAAACTTTATATATATATATATATTTCTTCTTTATTTCTTGAAATCAATATGTTATATTGTCTAGATTTAATGAAGAAATGTCTATAGAACAATATCACCGTAGGAAAAATGTCAATGATAAATGTGTACTTGATTAGAAATAAGTTCTTTTTTTGTTATATATTTCTTTCCGGTTTGAAGAAGTTTTTTTTTCGCAATTACTATTTAATATGTGATAATAGTTTCAATTAATGAATTTTTATAATAAAAAAAATCAGTGTTTACAATATGTTTAGTTTACATATCATTTTACCATAATTATCTTATCAATGACAGTTTCCAGATATGAATATAATATATTATTTTAATGTAGATGTCAGACATTAATGATGAAAATTTTTTGAAGTGGTACAGAAATAAATTTGATTTGTTGAATAAAAACAAGCAATCAGAAATATGATAGGAAAAAAAAAGGAAACAATAAATAAAGAATGAATACGATTAATAAGATGCGTTTATTTAGTATTTAGACATTTCATTTAAGCATAATGATATAAAGAATTAATTTAAAAATGTTGCTCGAATCAAATCATATTAATATACTTTTATCATTTGTACGTTCGATATCAAAATCGAATGATCCTGATCAATTATTATCCTATAATAAAGTATTAAAAACAAGAGATTTATTTTAAATAATCTTATAATCTATTTATTTTTTTTCTAGCGTGTATCTCTTTTACTTAATTCTTTATTAAAACGAATTCATGATCGTATACAATCAGAAGATAAAATTACAATTGATCAACGTTTAGAAAATATTATTATTACATTAGCATATCTATCTGTTGAACTTACAGATAGATGTAAAGTATGAAATTGATAAGAGAAAATAAAATTAATATGAAAATTTTATTATTTTTAGATTCGAGCAGAGATTATTAAAGTTTTAATTGATTTTTATCAAAAAATACCTTCAGCTAAATATTATGAAGTAGCTTCATTTAATTATAAATATAGTAAATATATAAAATAATATTACAAATAAATTCATTTTTTTCTATTAAAGATTTACCACCTGCTGAAGTATTCAGTTTTTGTTTTCATACAGCTTTAACTGAATTAGCATCAACTTCAGATGATTCAAAAATGAGAGATAAAGTAAAAATGAAAATGATTTTTATTTACTTAAAAGAATATTTCTTTTTCATTAGATAATGTTTCTCATTGCTGATATTATTCGACAAATAGTCGAAGGTTTACATAAAGCAGCTCATGAACATTCGAAAGGTAAATTTATTTTTATAGAAAAATAAAAATCAATATTTTTTTTATTATTATTATAGAGAGATATCAATCAATTTATCGGTTTGAAATACCATTTTTATTTGGAGCTCTTCGAGCCATTGGAAGGTAATTATTTCATTTAGTGCATTCTTTTATATAACGAGTACTGTGAAATTGAAAGAGAAGTTCGCATAATAGTTTATTAGATATTTTGAAATATCTTTCAACGATGATTAGTTAGATTTCTTCTCTTTCAATTGCTGAACATCATCATTCACGAGTTATTACCATTTGTTGAGTTACGGAACTTACATTCATCACTCTATAATTCTGATGTGAATATATTAGTTACATGATGAATAGATCAATTTACATACAAAAAATGAGTTGAATAAAATAAATAACATTTATTTTTAAATTTAATCAATATATTTCATTATTTATTTATAGAATATCATTAACAGATCAAAGTTTAATGTCACAATTATATCCAATAAATTATATTCCATCTACTCAGTCTATTTATATTGAACATATATCATCAATAGATAATTCACAATCAAATATAAAAACTCCAACAATATCATTTCGTCCAATAATTCCAAAAGTTTTAACTAAAAATATAATATCATCAACTAATGATAATATTCAACAAATGTCACATTCAAATACAAATCATATTTTATCTTCAAATGATCAACAAGATTATTCAATAATATATAATCATCTTATATCAACATATCGATCTCATTCGTAAGTATTTTATTAAAATTTAAAAAAAAAGACTAAAATAAATAAATATATTGATATATTAAACACTTTCAATATCATTCATTATGATTTCCCAAGAGAGAATAAAAATCAAGAACAATGTCGTATATGATTAATTTTTTTTTCAATAATAATCTATGACGAAGAAAAATATTTTATTCAACAAAAAAAAAAAAATTAACAAAGCAAATAATCAATCGATTTCTCTATTTCATTGAAATGTAACTTAATTATAATTAGAAAAAAAAAATAAAATAATTTCCTAGAAAAGTCGTTCCATATACGAAGATCACAATTTGTTTACAACAACAAAAAAAACATAATTAGTATTTGATTATATATGATTTTATGACTATAAGCTGTTTTTTCCTCATTAATCATTTTTAATAGATTTTATAAATAATATTATTTTTATTTAATAGTCGAATATGACAGAAGATTTATAGTTATAATATATTTAAAAACTTTTTATTTTAATCTCATAGAATGATTGACAGTAAGAAATTTACAAGGGCATTTACTGCTAATTTGCTTTCAAAATCATATAATTTAGATTGATTATATGTTTACTGACATCTCATGACTATGGATTTGAATGTAATGATTACTCATATATATATAAATATAAGAAATGTACCTAAATTTCGGAAACAATTTCAAAATTTATTTTTCTCATATTTAACAAATGTAAAGTTTTTGAAACTGGCAAAGTAATAAATTTTGTAGATTCTTAATTAGTAAAATATATTTTCTTAGCGTAGTATTAAATATGGGCAATATTTGTAAGACATCGCTCGTTATTGATTTATCACTACAATGATTTTTTTCACGCTGTGTTTTGTGTTTTCATTGATTAGAATTATTTGTAAATGAATCTTCATTAAAAATATAATTTTTCTGTATGTTATTATTGTTTGATTTATTTCTTGTCGATTCCAGTTAAATGAAAAACAAACACATGTTTTATTTTTTTTGTTTTAGTTCGGTAGGAAGTAATGATCTCTCACCTTTTGATGATGATATATCAGCAAGTTCTTTATTTTCTGTATCTGGTTCAACTTATCATCATCGTATAGCATCTTCAACAAATACAAATTTTCATCGATTTCGTATTTGTGTTACTGTACCTATATTAGAACATTTTCATGAGGTAAAATTAAATATCTTTATTTTCTTATAATTTTATATTTATATAATAATATTTTAGACTTTAACATTAATTGATAATCGTGTTGTTAGATATTTGGATAAAGTAGCTGTTGTAGAATATGATTCAATTAGTCGAACAAATATGTATACATCAAGTGTATGCTATTTTCTTTTTATTTGAATAAAGATGTAAAAAAAAAAATTTTTTTAATTTAGTCAAAATCTGCAACACGTCATTTTCCTTATACATATTTTGGTGATATACTTATTTTATGCATTATAAAATTCTTTCGTGATAATCTTGAATTACTTGAAAGATATAATGGTAAGTTCTACAAAAAATTTTTATCTATTAATTGGTATTGTTTAATAACAGAGAGATATAAATATATATTTAGAAACAAAAAACAAACGTTCGAGTAGGTTTGTTAATTAGCATCTTGATTTAAACATTTTTTTTATAATTCATCTAACAAAAATAAAATAATTAATAAGAATTATTAATTTTGAAAAATTTCTTTTTTTTTTTTTAGAACGATTAGGATCAATAACAAAAACAACTTATTTATTTGTACAACAATTAATAACATTAAAATTACTTGATTTAGATAATGATGAATATGAAAAAATTCCACATCGTTATCGAACACGTGTTGATGCTGATGCAGCAGCACTTGAATTACTTTGTTTATCATGTGATGATGAAATAGGTAAAATAATTAGAATTATTCTTTAAAAAAGAAAAACAAATGAAGTATTAATTTGAGAAATTTAATTTGTTTTTTTTTTTTTTACTTTTTCTAAAGTACATATTTTCATACTTAATGACTACTCTTAGATCTTCCGAGACAAAATAATATATTGTTCAGTACGTATGTTGGCAAAGTATTATTTCATAATTGTTATTCTTATTCATTCTGATGCTTTATTGTCTTTAGCAAACTTTATTTTCTATCACTTTATATTTATGTATATATAATAGATAATATCTGTTATATAAGCACTTTTGAACACATAAAATGTAGTTTTCTTTTAAATTGATTGAAAACTCTTATTGTATAGTTTAGTAATATTATTAATGTGAGACTATTAATAATAAACTTTGATTTTATAGATTTAAATACGGTCAAACTTTGGTTTGATTTAAAAAATCCATAGAGAGATTATATTGTACATTTTTTTGAATTATTATTGGTACACTGACGTCTATAATTGCCGATTCTAACCATAAACGATCGAAGATTGTTTTTCTATTCTAAATTGAATTATCCACTAAAAGCAATTTCAACTAATTCTCGGAAGATAATACATTTAGAATATTTTCTTTTAGTAATAAAATATTTTGCAGCGTTATCTATACTAAAAATTTATCTTGTAATCAAGATCATTTTAGATTCTATAGATGATAATGCCATCATAATACTGTAAATCTGTTAATTTTAAGAGATTTCATTTGCTTTGATACTACAATGTATACGAGAATAAAATATTGTTGGTTAATTGTCAATATAGGATATATTTCACCAAATGAATTGTATGAAAAAATTTCAATTATGATCTCGATCGGTTTTAGGATGCTTATCTTGTTATAACTCTTCTTATTATTAATTAATTTAATCCAATAAAAAGCAAATATTCTTATTCTGCTATAAAACATGCTCATTATAAATTTGAATTTTTAAAAATCACTTATAAATACTTCTTATTGTTTTTAATTAATTTTATTCTATATATTTTAATTCTTATATTTTCTTAATTATGTTTTATTCTGTTTGTTAATTTAGAAGCAGAAAAATTATGTACAAAATGTGCAGAAAAATTTAGTCAAGAATCATTAAGTATCAAATTATTAGCAGCACAAATTCCTTTACTAGTAACATCATTAGAAGTAAAATAAAAATATTCTTCATTTTTTTTTATATCTAATTGTATATGTATATATAAACTTTAGGTATTAAGTCGATTAGCAGAAAAACATAAATCATTAGCAACATATACAATTCGTGCATTATGTGATTTTTTAACTGAACCATCACCATTACTTTATAAATTATATCGACATACAAGTTTAAAAATTGATGGACAAGAACGTGGATTTTTTTTTAATGAACAAGCTAAAACTTCAAAAGAATATCGAGCATTTCAAATATTTGAAAAATTACGTGATGCAGCTATTGAAGGACTTTGCAAGTTAGAAAAAAATATTTATTTTATCTTTATTTTTGTTTATAATTAATTAATTAAATTAAAAATATTTTAGATCATTATTTATACGTATGGATTCTGATCCAAAATGTGTTGAAGCTTTACTTGTACAACTTTCAGCAAGACTTGCTTCAGGACATGTTAATGATAAGTATGTATTTAAAATTTTATTATTTTCAAAGCTTTAGTGGAATTAATAATTTTATTTTAAATAAATATAAAAAAAATTTTTGCACGCTTTTTGTTTTGTTTTTTGATATATATATATATATATACATATATATGGACGTTTTCAGTTCGAATTGGATGTTTAATATTGTATTGCTCGATGCAGCTGCTCTTAAACGCCGTTCGTCAATTCGACACGGTGTTAACAAAGAAAAATATGAAAGTTTATTGTAAGTGAGAAAATTTGTAGAATATATTTTATTCTACTAGTTTTTCTCAATTATTTATGTATATATATGGTGTGTGTGTGTGTGTATTAATGAATGCTTAAATTTGGATTATGTTTTTTATATAATTCATATAATTGATTGTGCTTCATTTTAAAAAAAAAATTATACACATGCTTTTCTGATACATTTTGCTCAACAGAAAACATAAATAATAACACTTAGATCTTCCATTAGCTTTTGAAGTGTTATTTACATTTTAAGCTGCTTGATGATAGAGAAGATCAAATGCATATATATTGATCTTTGGGATTTCTGAATTTCGCCAATAAGACTCTTGCCAATGGCGAAAGTCAAGGGATCTTTCGTCAATTTGATTGTGAACTAGAGGTGGATTCGAAAAGTCCTATCGACTATATTGATGAGTCTAAGATATAATATATATTCAAACAACAATAGCTTCAGCTAAAGCCGATCGGACCCTACTGGGACTCAAACCTGACCGAATCTAAGTCAGAAAACCTTGTAATCATCGGGTCCGGGTTTGCAAAATTTTACTAATTAGGATTAGATCCAAAGAAATATCTCGTGTATATAATAATTTTTGTTCGTTTGCTTCTATTTTTGATACCTAAGATCATTTAATTATTGGATGTGGACAGTCTTCGTTTTGATTCCGGATCATATGAAAAACTTGTAGAGTATGCTACTGATCGAACACTGAAAAATCAGGAAAAGTATCTTGTTTTTTCAGAATGATTATCGTGTTCGCATTAAAAAATTTCAAGTCGAAAAAAGTTCAAGTCAGCTGGGTATACGTTCAGAAATTCTTGAATTCTTACATATATTTCATGTTAATATTGTTCTATAATAGTTGGAGAAAGTCTACTATACTTTCGTCAATATATCCATGAATTTTCACCATTGACGGATGTCCTAATGACGAAAGTCTTATTGGCGAACTTCCATTAACCCTGATCTGTATTTCAGTTCAAGAAAATAATATACAATAAGTCTATTTGTTTGTTTTTCTCTTTATAATAAATGCTTATTGTAAAACCAATTTTTATTGCACAGCTTAAATTTAATGATAAAAAATTTACACAATTTTATCTTTTATCATTGAATATTCAAATACAAATTGTCTACTCTTAATTCAAACAGCT
This sequence comes from Macrotrachela quadricornifera, assembly GCA_022393335.1. Taxonomy (NCBI): domain Eukaryota; kingdom Metazoa; phylum Rotifera; class Eurotatoria; order Philodinida; family Philodinidae; genus Macrotrachela; species Macrotrachela quadricornifera. The sequence continues at coordinate 175,123 of JAJEKB010000224.1, read as the reverse complement.
TGAAATTGATATAAAGAAAAATATTGAATTTTTATTTTTATTTTTAATTTAAATTTTTGTTTTTTTTTTTGTTAATTTAGACAAACATCTTTGGTATCTCATAATACAATTCTTACATTAGGTCATATGGCAATAGCTTTAAAAGATGTTCAACATACTCAACAATCAATATTAGCTCGATTTCAACAACGTCTTGGTGATCCACCATCACCACTTGATATACTTATAATAAATCAAATTGGTTGTATGTTAATTTCAAGTCTGGTAAGTAATTTAATTAATTTTTTTGCAGAATTTTCTAAAGAAAAACAAAGAAAAAAAAAGTTCAATTATTATTTAGAATAATTCATCTAATTTAACAAATGAACAAACATATTTTTCACTTTTAATAAAACCTTCTTATCATATACCATGTTTTATTAATAAATTTAAAATACCATTCATAAAATTAACACAAACACCAATTGAATTTATTCTTGATCGAACAATATTTTTAAAAAGAAAAGATAAAAAAAAGAATTTTAAAAAATTATTTAATCATCTTCCTTGTTCATCTAATGGGGTATTGATTGAAACTAGCTAAGAAATCTTCTTTTGCATTTAAATTTACTTTTCTTTGTTTTTTTAAACATTAAAATTTTTTTTATAGACAATAGAAATTTTCGTCTTTTTCCTTTTAGCCACAAACAACTTATGAAGAAATAATTGGTCTTTTTACAGAAATAATTATCGATTCAACTTATCATACATATGATAATGCTAATACAATAACAACAATAGGTCGTCGTACGGCGAGATATAAGTATGAAATTTAATTATATAACATTTATAGAAGATTATTATCGTTACTTGATTGAGAATTATTTCCAGAATTTTAATATAAAATATAAAAGAATGAAAATACACGTTTACAGTATATGCAAGACTATTTAAGGTTACATTTTAATTTTTCAGAAGGATTATAATACAGAGTAACTTATTCTATTATGTACTTATATTTTCAATAATAGATTTAATATAATACTTTAAAAACCTGTTATCTTCTTCTAAATGATATCAATTTCAATAATAATTTCTATTAAATTTATTTAGACAAGCATCAAACGCTGTTATTAATGCATTAGCTAATGTTGCAGCTAATATTCAAGGACCAATAGAATTAATGAATTTATTAACAAGTATTCTTGAATTATTTGTTCAACTTGGTTTACGAGCAAAAGATGCAAGTGAAAAATCAACAAAAAATGCTCTTAAAGTAAAATTTTTATTTCAAATTTAATTTTATATCTTATATTTTTTTTAAGGTATCAAATACTGCTGGTAGTCTTGGTGTATTAATACCAGTTATTGCTGTTGTTATGCATCGTATATCAATTATTGTTGAACCATCTGAACGTGTATCTCGTTTATTTCAACATTTTTGGTTTTATTGTGTTTTATTTGGTTTTGCTGATTCTGATCGAGGTTTATGGCCATCAGAATGGCATGATTGTGTACGATTAATTGCAACAAAATCTCCAACATTAGTAGCACAAAGTGGTCCTTATTTAGCATCAAGATCAGCTATGCCATTAAAACCTGAACAAATTACTAAAGTAAATTATAAAATAAAAAAGAGAAAAATTAAAATGAGAAATTATTGTTTTTTTATTTTTTTAAGGAAGATAATAGTGAATCAAAATCAAAATTATATCATATATTTGCTGCTTATCCAACAGCTAAACCATATATTGATAGATTTGGTTTTGAACAAAGTGCTTATACACTTTCAGTTTATTATCTTGAAACATTTAGGTATAATAAATTATTAAAATAATTCAATAAAAAAAATTATTTTTATTTATCTTAGAGTTCGTCATTCACTTATACCATCAGCATTTCAATGTATATTTTCATATCTTGAAGATCCTGGTTTATTAAAAGATAAATATGGTATTTATAAAAATTCCGAAAAAAAACAATTTTGCCATTTAATAATTTATATAAATTTAAAGGTTTATGGACATTAATGACAGCTGTTGGAAGAAAAAGTTTTGAGATATATGTTGATGAATTAAAAAAAATGGTAAGATTAATAGATAAAAATTCTATTAAAACTAATATTATATATATATATTCATAGGCAAAAAGTCCTGAAAGAAATAAAAATCTTGAAATACAATGTCAATTTTTTATGATTAAACGAACACATGTTCGATTTGAAGTACGCGAAGAAGCTAAACTTTATCTTCATTCATTATTATCTAAAAATGCGTATGAATTTAACAAGAAAAAAAATTTTAATATTTATTATTTTGTTTTTTTGTGTAGTTTTCCACATTTATTCTGTAGTTCAATTGTTATTGAAACATTAATGAATATAATTAATATATTATCTTATTCATTAAATGAAGATAATTTACATAAAGTAACTGCACATCATCGTGTACCAGATACAAATTATACAATACAATTTGTTGATACACATGAAAAACGATTGGTATATAAAGTTCTTTTTTTTTAATTTAAACGAATAAAAACTTTTTTTTAAAAATTAAATAGGAACTTTTTAATGCATTTGTTGATTTTGGTCGAACATTTATTGAACAAGCATTAATGATGTCACCAACATTACTTAAATCTTGTATTCAAGTATATATTTTAATAATTTTTAAAAACAAAAAAAAAATAAAAATTTGTTTATATTATTCTTTTAAGCAATACATGCTTAAACTTGAACAAGGAAAAAAAACATTAAATGCAGCTCGACAACATAAAGGTTTACATGTAAGTTAAATATAAATTATATAAAAATTATTTAAAAAATTTATTTAGGTTATGTGGGAATATTTAAGTACTTATTCAAAAGCAGCAGATACGAATGTAAATTGAATTTTTTGTTTTGTTTAAGTTGTTTCTTAATTCTTTTATATAACTAATAGACAACAACTGGAGGAAATAAATTATGTTATCGTACAGATTTCTCTGATTATATGATATCATTAAGTGAACGAAGTGCAGCAGTTGGTTTTGTAAGTTATATTAATAAATAAATATTAATTATGATTTATTATTTGTATTAGGTTGAAGGACTTGATATAAATGATTATCGAACAGCATTAATACAAGTAAAAGGACAACTGGAAACAGCTATTTATAATCGATTAAGTTCAATTGATAAATATAAATTATTACAACAACGTCGTCGTCGAATGTCAGTTGTAGCACCTGTCAGTGATAAAGGAAGTGCACTAGATTTTGAAGAACGTATTGCAATTTGTAAATAGAATTAAAATATTTTTTTAAAATAAATTTGAATATTTTCTTGGTTGTTTTTTAGTTGATAGTGATTTTCGAAATGGTCTTTTTAAATTAACAGCAATGCTCATACATAATATTGATGATTCAGGTGAAAATTTATGATTAATTTTAAAAAAGAATTTCTTTTTATTTATAGAAGATAATGAACTTGAATTACGTTTTCCCGCTCTTGCTGGTACACCAAATGGAATTAGTACAAAAAAAGGTAACTTATTAAATAATCCTACATATCATGAAAAATTTATAGCATAGTTATTAATCCCTATTTCTCTTTGATAAACATATTCTGAAAGGAATACCATATTATCAGTTGATAGAATATTTTCTCCTCCTTTGAACTGTAGAAGATTCGTATTTGTTACATATTTGAAAGCAATTGTGGTAAATGCGAACTATCTTATAAAATAATAATTAATTCGATTTTCGACGGTTCATTAAAAACGTTTCCTTTTATTCACCCATGTATGACGAAAAGGAATTTTATATAGGTCAAAAGAGAAAAGATTTACTATCGACTACAGTAAAGCCTCTACTAGTGAAAACTTCCTATATGAACGTATATCTCAGTCTCTCCGATCGATTTTTTTTTGCTATAAACAGATCTCTCAAATTTAAACAATGAACACTTTTATCGGCCTCATCTACAAAGAAAACCTTTGTATAGTGAACATACATTAAACAATGTATGTATGTATGTGAAAAATCGACAAAAAAAGCAATTACCGTGTATATGCTGAAGTGGTATTGGGTCGATTCAATGCATATAGAAAACAAAAGAAGTAATAAATATGAATAGTCTACAACGAATTGATTTGCTATCTTTGAAGCAACAGCGTATTTGTCTATTTTCAATTATGGAATGATGCCGAGATGTCCATTTCCAATGAGTAGAACAATGACGACATCTAAATTCAGGCGTAAGATCTATAGCATTCTCCCATCTAAGAGAAGTAGAAGACGACATTTATTCCATTACTTTTGCACTTAAAAATGAAATCTTTATATTATTTTTATTTATAGAAAATACATTTGATCGAGATATGGTACATGCATTGACATGGCTTCCAATAAAAATGTTTACTACATCTGTAATGGAAGGTGCAGTTGATTGTTGGTGTTGGGCAATTATAGGCCGACCTGAACTTGAATTATTAGTAAAGATTTTTGTTTTTTTTATGTTTTATTTAATTTAATACAAAAAAAAACTTTTTTTAAAGATTGTTGAAGAAATTTATAAAGCTTGGGAAAAAATTATAAGTGATAGACATGGTCTATATTCAATTGATAAACCTGAACCATCACCACTTGCACCATCAGAAAAAGAAGAATTAAAACCTAAACCACCATCTGTTAATCCACATCGTATATTTTTAAAAGTAAATTATTTTAATATAAAAAAAAAACAGAAAAATAATCTTTCTTGTATTTTAGTTTATTGAAGAACGTATTTTTTTGTGTATGCATAAAGCTGATATTGAAATGGAAATGCTTGTTGGTTTATTACATAAATCACTATCATTAATATTAGAAAATCCCAAAGCACCTATGACAAAACATGTTGGTGCTGTTGGTCTTAGATTTCGATTTTTATATCTTGCACTTTATCTAGTACAAAGTGATTATTTAGCTAATGGTGTAAGTAAATATTTACTTCGAGAAAAAATTTATCATACAGCATTTGATTATTTTACGTAAGTTGAAAAAAAAATTTATTAAAAAAAGAAAATAAAAAAATCTCTTACTTTTTTTTTTCATTAATAGTGTTCGTCATCATTGTCCAACTCAATCACATAATGAATTAAGAAATGATATTCGAACATTAATTCGTTTTTTTTCATTAGTTCATGGTGAAAAAAAATTTTGTAATGATACACAAATAACAGGTATATTTATAATATTTCTTTTTATTAATAGAACAAAAAAAGATAATAAACAAAAATAATTTTATTTTAGTTGATGTTAGTAGTTCACTATCAAATGGAGTTAATAATGAAGCAAATGATGCAACATCATTACATGGTACAATAAAAAGTGGAGCAACAACTGGTTGGATTAATGTATTAGCTGGTAGTGGAAATGTTGCAGGACTTAGTGGACAATCAACATTAAGTCGAAAATCTGGTAATTAATTATATTAACTCATTCTAATGCGATATATCCTATAAATATTCTAGACAGTTTTGATTGTATGCTGTAAAATAAGTATCATAATGTATGCCATTATATAATGCAAGAGTGACACTAACGAGAATATACTATCAATTGTTCTTATCACACATGTTTTAAATACAGTTGTATTTACACTGGTTTTAGAACAATTGATTATCTTATATAATACTTTATTTTTTTTTCGATTGATTTCTTTTGTAGTTTTTTTATTCAATATTAATTAATTGAATGATCATTTTCCTTTTATTTTTTTATTCGTAGCTACATCAGCAAAAAATACGGAAAGAAGTCATGATGCACGTATATTATCTCGAGATTTACTTAAGAAACGTAATCTTCTTCTTACATTACTTGTAAATTGAAAAAAATTAAATAAATTAATAATACAAAAAATATATTTATTTATTTTTAAGGCTTATGAAATTGAACGTTTAGAAACATTTCATAATCCATTAGGACGTACAGAACTTCAATTTGATCAAGATACACAATCAACATATACAAATTGGAAATTATATGATATGAATGGAATTTCTAATAAAGCTTGGCAAGAATATGGACGTTTAGCTTGGTTTATTTCACCTGATTTAGCTATTAGCCTTTATTATACGTAGGTTAATTATTATTATTTATTTATAAATCTATTTTTCCTTGTTTTTTTTTTAGCATCCCAAAAGAATCTTTAAGACTTGAAATTCAACGTTTGGTTAAATCATATCCATTACAAGTTCGTCATATACCAGAAGCATTGAGTATTTTTACATTAACTTCAGATAATGATCGACAATGCGAAGTAAATAAAAATATTCCATAATTTTTTTTCTTATATTTTATTTTATTTTAGACATCTCATATATTAACTTGGGCTCCAATTAATCCTGTTGCTGCATTATCTTATTTTGCTAGTGCTCGTCTTAATCAAGTGGCTAATTCATATACAATTCAATTTGCTTCACGAATATTATATACAACAAAATCTGAAGCACTTATTTTATACATTCCTCAATTAGTACAAGCTGTTCGTTATGATGAAGTAAAAAGAAAAAAAAATTAACAAATAAGAAAAAGAAATTCTTCATTTGTTTGTCTTATATTTTTAGATGGGTTTTGTACGTCGTTTAATATTAGCATTATCAAAAAAATCGAATTTATTAGCACATCAACTTATATGGAATATTCGAACAAATACATATAAAAATGAAGATACACCTGATAATGAAATGCAAGCAAAATTAGAACCAATTGCACGACAAATTGAAATTGATTTTACATATGATGCAAAAAATTTTTATGAACGTGTTTTTGCATTTTCTGATCAACTTACCAAAGTATCAGATAAAATTAAAAGTTTTCCAAAAGGAAATTCACGTAAAGAAGGTAAGATTAAAATTACAACAAAAACAAAAAAGAATTTATTTTTCTTATCGAAAATCATCTTAAAATCTATAATTAAATATAAATGTTTATAACTGTCTATAAGTCTAATCACGACAAATACAAATACGAATATAGATATGGCTTGTTATCAACTTTATTACGAATAAAATAATTGATCAATGTTGAGCAATTCAATTACATTTTCTCTCGATTGTAATACCCATAGATATACAATAAGCTATTTCATCATTTTAGACATCGAGAAAATTTGCTACAATCTTCTCCTTACTTCAAAAAAGATCCTCTATTTCTGGTTTTCCGAGGTAGGACATAATATCCTGTTCTTACATTATGAACCATTATCCCTTTAAGTACCAACATACATTATAACATACAGTTTTTTAAGTATCTTAATTCTTGAATAACTTGCGCATGCAAAAGAATGTTGATATGCTATTCTCTCTACAGCATCAAAGAAAGTTCGACTAGTTTCTAAAGCGTTACTTCGAAAAAGCAGGAAGGATGGTAATACTCTATTTCGATCTCTGACATAGTTTGGTTTTTGCTTCTTAAAATCAAGTTAGGAGTGACTCTTCATGCCCTTCCAAAGGTTGATTTTGCCAGTTTTCAATCGAATTTTTAGCTTACATTCGTCCTATTCCACAAGAATGACTCAAGTACTTTTTGCTATCTCCGAAGGCGAGTGTATGTGTGGATCGAAAATGAGCTTCAATTTTTGATCCATAATAGATACTGTCCATATTAAATATAAAATTTAAAAGAATTTTTGCTCATTAGTTGAATAATAGTACTTAAAAGGTTAATCTCAATTATGATAAAAATATCCAATCACTTTTGTAAAAGTATCAAATCGAATTCATTTGTTAATATGGTAAACGATATTCTGCACACAACATGATTATGAATCTCTGTTTAAGTCTACAATAAAAATCAATATATATGTTTCTTTTTAGCTTGTCTAAAAGAATTACGAGAAATTGGTAGTGAAGTCCCACCTGGTGTTTATCTTCCATCAAATCCTGAAGCAATTGTTATTTCTTTGATACCAGAAAGTGGAGCACCAATGCAAAGGTAAATTTCTTACTTAAAAACTAAGAATTATTATGAAAAATAAATTTTAGTGCGGCTAAAGCACCATATCGAGCAACATTTCGTGTACAAACAGTTGGTATTGAACAAGTTGAACATTGTGCTGATCCTGATTATGAATTAATGCAAGATTCTAGTAATCAATATTCTCAGATGGCTATTTTTAAAGTTGGTGATGATGTTCGACAAGTAAGAGGGAAAAGAAGAACAAGAACGAAACAAGATATTTTTATTTTTATTTTAAAAGGATATTTTGGCATTACAATTAATGCGTCTTTTTCAAAATATATTTGAACATGAAGGTTTAGAATTATATTTATATACATATCGTGTAATTGCTACACGTCCTGGTGTAAGTATTTTTTGATATTAATTAATGAAATTATTTTATATAATTCTAATAGTGTGGTGTTATTGAATGTGTCCCAAATTCTCGTTCACGTGAAGATATTGGTAGAAATACAGAAGTTGGTCTATTTGAATATTTTCGACATGTTTATGGTAAAGATGATTCAACAAAATTTCAAAAAGTATTATTTATTATAAATAGAATTTTAATTATTAAAATTGACTTTTTTTTTCTTATAATTTAAGGCACGTCGAAATTTTGTTATGAGTATGGCAGCATATTCAATAGCACTTTTTATGCTTCAGATAAAAGATCGTCATAATGGAAATATTATGTTCGTATTTAGAAAATTTATATAAGAATTTTTATAGATTTAATTTTATTTATTTAGGATTGATGATGAAGGACATATTATTCATATCGGTTTGTTTATATAGAATGAATAGATCGAAAATTTTTAGACAAAATGTTTCTGATTAGTTAAAAAATTAGAGATTAAAACTAGAATCTCTGATAGATTTAAAGAGACTCTTTCCTTTTCCAAATTAAAAATTTAAGAATGATTTTGCTTTTCCTGATACATGAGAATGGTACTTCTCAAAAAAAAACACACGTAGTAAATATGAAAATTTTTGACCTTTATGATTCTCAAAACTTCCGAATGGAGGTATCTGAGAATTTTGAGTCTATGATCACTTTCGTATATGTCCTGAGAGTTTCATAAATTTTCATCTAACCGTTCTTGAGACATCCTTTTTCAAAGATTACCATACTAATCTCAACCTATATTTACTTGCAAACATACTAAGAATAAACAAATATTTTGTCTTAAAAATTCCGATCTATTTCAATATATTGATTATTTGATTTGTTTTATTTTCATAGATTTTGGTTTTATGTTTGAATCATCACCTGGTGGTAATATGCGTTTTGAACCAGATATTAAATTAACTGCAGAAATGATTCTTATTATGGGTGATCTTACTGCTCCAGCTTTTCAATGGTTTAAAGAATTATGTATTAAAGGTTATTTAGCTTTACGGTAAATGAATAAAATTTTAATCTCCAGTCTTTTATTTTATCTTTTGTCTATATGAGAATTACAGAAAATAAAAATGTTTATTATAAAAACAAAAGGAGAGAGAATGATGTTTTTTTTTTTGTCTTTCCAGACCTTATCGTCATCATTTTATAACTCTTGTTGCATTAATGCTTGATACTGGTTTACCATGTTTTCGTGGTCATACATTAGAACAATTAAATGCTCGTTTAAAACCTGATGCAAGTGAAGCTGAAGCAGGTCGTTATATGCATGAAGTAATTAATCGATGTGCACATAGTTTAAGAACACGTCTATATGATTATATTCAATATCAACAAAATTCAATTCCTTACTAAAAAAAAAAAGAAAGGAAAAATTCTCTTTGTATACATATATTTCAATTCTATTCACGGTGTTTTATGTTTATTTTTCTGTACGATTAGGCAATCTCTCTTTAACTTATACTTATTATATCCCTGTGTTTCTTTTTATATATTAACAAAACCTAAAATACAAAAAAAAAAGAAATCTTTTTTTTTGTGCTCAAAAAAAAAAGAGTGGTGCACCTCTTCCCGTTTATTTGTTGTGCCTAGTCTTTTTTTCTTCTTTTTTCATTTCTCTGTATAATAACAATTTATTTTTATTTTCAATTTTGTGCGTTTACAAAAACAAAAAAAAAAGAAAGAAAAACAAACGAACACATGTATACACTCGATTGTCATTTTTCTTTTTTTTCTCTATAATCGAGTGAAAAACCAATAATAACAAGATATTTATTTATTTCTGCATGTAGTTAGATCTGATGATATTGAAATTGTTTTAGATGGCTGATCCTGTTTATTTAGCACTACTTGGTTCAGCAGAATATTTTCGAACATGTACACCACCAAATTATCGTTTAGCAATTCAATGTTTACAAGCTATTTTAACAATACGATTACCACCATTAATTGAAGCAAAAATTCATTTATTCTTAGGAAGATTATATACACAATATACAACAAATATTGATATGGCATCAATGCATCTTGATAAAGCTGTTTGTTTTATTATTATTATTAATGTTTATATCTGCTTTTTATTTTATTTAGTGTCATTTAGCTCAAATGCCGGATGATATTAAACTTGAAAGTCTTTGTTTATTATCAAAAATTTATTCAAATCAAAATCAATATGCATCAGCAATAACATTACTTCAACAAGCATATGATCTTTCATCTCAACAAGCATATTGGCATTGTAGAATTATATTTCAAATAATCGTAATAAAAATAAATCTTTTTTTATTAAAATTTTAAATAAAAAATTGAATTGATTTTAGAGTCTTTATCATTCACAAGAAGATTATAATACTTCAATTTATTATGTTGAACGTGGAATAGAATATTGTGCAAGAATTAATGCTTTATTTTGTCAAATTCTTTTTCAACTTACAAAAGCAATGGTAAAATAATTTATTGAAATACAAAAAAACTAAATAAATTTTATTTTAGTTACGATTATTAATGAAAGATTATATAGATGCACAAAATTTATTAAAACCATGTTTAGATAGAATTAATTCATTACAAGGCAATTATTCACATATTGAAACATTAAGAATTTTTTATTTGGTTTTACATATTTCATGTTCTTGTTTTGGACTTGGTCAAGTATGTAAATTTATAGTATTAAATAGAAAATTAAAATAAAAGAATATATTTAATATAGAAACAATGAATAAATTTTTGCATATTTATGTATAATTATTCGATTTTGAGATATTCTATAAGATGAAATCCTTTTAAAACGAATTATGTTTAAAAACTATTTAAAAAAAAAGATCTAATATTTTGATGTAAATAATACAGAGTTCAATCAAAGTTTAAACTAAATCTTCATACCTTTTGTCAAATTTATATCGATCAAGCTATTGACTTACATCTATTGCTATTTTATTTTAATACAGACATTAGTTTAATTCAATGAGAATTTGATCAGATGAGTTTTTTTTGTATACAGAATATTCTTCAAAACATAAAATTTTGTAAATATTTCGTATTTAGATAAAATCATCAAAAAATGCATTAATTCAACTTCAACAAAGTATTCAAAATTTAGCTAGTCGCCCTGAAGAAGGTTAATTATTTTCTATACATTCGGATTATAAATAAAATTCCTTTTTTTTTTAGAAGCCTATATAATCACAAATCCATTAGAACAATTTACATGGTTATCTCGTGATCATTTAAATGTTCTTGTTTATTTGGTAAATTAATTAAATAAAATTTTATCGAAAAAAGAAAAACCTAAATAATAAACTTTTTTTTAGTTAACCGTTTTTCATTCAATGCTTTCTGGTCGATTAGAAAAAGCTCTTAAATATGCTGATAAAGCTCAAGCACAAATTGAACAAATTAAAAGTATGGATCATAGTCCATTTTTAATAGCTGTTGAAATGCTTTTTTATGAATGTCGTATACAAAGTCATTTAATATTTGGTAATAAATCCGTTGCTATTAAAGAAGTAAGTCTTAAAAAATTATAAATAATTATTTAAAATAATAAAGCAATTTAGATTAATACATTATGTCATCTTCATAATTCAACAAATCCGATGAATAATAATATTGTTATTCAACGAACATTAACACTTCATGCATTATTAGTAAATTAATTTTTATAAAAATAATCTCAAGAATATGATTTTATATTTATTTAGGGTCTTTATGCTACATCATTAAATTTTAATGAAGCCGCTGAAGCACAGGTAATTATAAACAAAAACAACACATCTTGATTAATATATATTATCTATTGATTTTATCTTTAGTTTGCAACTGCCCTTCGATCTCGAGTAAATTTATACATATATATAAATATTGAAGTTTATATTTTGATATATGTTTAGTTTTCTGGCGATAAAGAATTTCGTTTTTTTGTTCTTGCTAATCTTATTATTGTTTATTTACGAACATCAAAAGTAGCAAATCTAATACCAATTTTACAACAAATTAATATTGAATTAAATACAACACAGTAAATAATATTTATTATTAAAAAGAAAAGAAATTATTTTTTTAATTATTTTAATTAGATCCGCAATATTTCATGCTATTGGAAATTTATTAAATGGTCTTCAGAATTTAACACAATCTCGTATACATGAAGCAAAGTAAAATATACAAAATATTTTTTTTTTTGAAAATAGAAAAAGATCTATGATAATTTTTTTCGTATATAGAGAACTTTTTCGACGTGCAGCTAATCTTGGTAGTAATGAAGATTTAAATAAAATTTTAACTAATACATTTATTATTCTTGGTCATATGTTTTTTCGAATGCGTAGTTATCAAGTAAGAATTAATAAAAAAAATAAATATATATATTCTTTTATTTAATATATTTTTAGGAAAGTGCAAATATGCTTCAATCAGCAACAACAATATCTCAATCAATTCCTGATTATGTTGCACAATTAAATACAATGAGTTTACTTCGAGGTAATAAATATATAAAAAAACTTTTTTGTTTTTAAAATATTATTTTGGATTTTTTTTAAAGATTTATATCATGTTTGTAATGATTCTCGTTTAACTGAAACAAATGATCGAGTTATACAATTAAATGATAGTCTTCAAAAAGATTATCAATCCGCAATAGCACTTTCGGAACATCGCCATCTTTTAACTGTAAGAAATAAATAATAGAATTTTATTAATGTTCATGTTTTGACTTTTTTTTTTTAGTGGACTGATGGTGCTTGTCCGATAATAAATTAATTTCAACATTATTATTATTACTATTATGCTTGTTTTTATTAGAAAAACTAAATATAGTTTGTATATATACATGAAATGTATTATGTATATAAATATTGTTGTAAACATATAGTGTTTCATATTAACGAATAAACGCATCTTAAAAATTAACAAAATCGTATTAAATAAGAATGTTTTTAGCCATTTATTCATTAGAAATATATATTGCTATCAATTAGATTTGAAGGATGAATGTCGGATCTATTTTATAACATGAGTCTATTACTGCTGTTGTAATATAATGAAATGAAATATCAGAAAAACATGGCAAAATGACTACTACAAATATTTAATAGAAGAAGACAAATATATTGCAGATCTTTCACAGTGAACTTTTAATGATCAAAAAAGAGAACCTTTCTTATCGCCAGGAATATGATATTTACAGAAAATACATGTAAACTTTATTGTATAATTTTATATGAGCTCAAAAAAAATTAACATTAATTGATAGTGAAAAATTCTGCAAGATAAAATGAATAAAACATAATGTTAAAATTTATTCAAATCAGTTTCTATGGTGATCATGTTTCCTCTACATAAACGAAACATAATGATGGATGCTTGAATAAAATGATATATATAATAAAATGCAATGTATTTTCAAGTTTTTCGTTGTATTTAACGTGTTCCTTGATCTGTAGCAACTGTTGGTGATGATGCTGTCGTCGTTGCTGATGGTGCTATACCATCAGTTGCTTTATCGATTTTAGATTTTTCATTTCCCATATCACCACTACCACCACTTGTGCCTAATGCACTAGCTCCAGTAGTTGCTAAATGTTCTCCACTTGATCCAGTTGTAGCTCCAGTTAAACCAAATTCTTCTTTTGATTTATCTGCATTATGTGATGGCGTTGATTTATTATTATTGGACATATTTTTGCCTTGTGAATTTGTGAATGTCGAAATACGATGTTCTTATATAAAAAAGTACTCTTTGCACTTTTTCTTTTTCTTTTCTTTCTTTTTCTTCTTTAAATCGAACAATAGAACAAGTAAAATAGTGCATAGAATATTCGATTAGTAAAAAAATGAATATTAAATATTATTATGATCATGAAACCAAGAAAGTATCTATTGTGATTGATTATTTGATTTGATTGAGATTATTCTATGTATAAATTTGAGGCTAAATCTAATTTACTTCAATGGCTTTATGTTTATTGATGAAAAACAAAATGTCATTGGTATATATTGAGCTTGTCTTTCATTTTTTTCATAAAAGAAAAGATAATGCCTATAAAAATGACACAAAATTTAATGATTTTAACCTTAATTTTTATTTCGATTAATAAAGTATTTAGTACGCATTTTCGAGGAGGTACCTTTTATTGGGCACCTGTATCAAAAGTGTCCTCAGCAATAGTCAATGTGTCTCTAATTCAGAGTTATTCATGGGTACGTACTTATGAATCTTGTGATAGTACAACTATTGCTAATAAAGGTTTAATTGGTGCCAACAGTACATTATTACAATGCAGTAAGTTTTATATTATATAAAAAAAATTTAAGACTTTATCTTATTGTAGCATCTGGTTGTGCAAATAAGGGTAGTTATTGTGATTGTATAACTACGGATGTCATATGTACAGACTATTCAACAACACAGGATCTATCATCAGGACAAAAAATATCTTTTGTTTCAATAACATTAAATGCGAATTTTTATTTAACATTTCAAGATAATAATTGGTTACCGTTAGCCACTGCTGCAACAGCAAGTTGGTCTATAACATCACGTGTTAATCTTGCTGTTCGAACAGATAATGGACTCCTAAATACACCACCAGTTGTTAGTGTCCTACCTGTTATACATCTCCCAGTATCGGTACAAAGTGTAATAAATCTCCTTGTTGTTGATATTGATAATGATTATACTCAATGTCGTTGGGCTCGTTTAACTAGTATTGATGAATGTAAGTATTAAATATTGTATCAAATTGAAATTGAAAATATATCTATTTAATTTTAAAAATATTTTGAAATTTGAATTGTTATGAGAATTAAACTATGTTGATGATGAAAATCGACCAGAATGACATATTCTACATAGAAGCCATACATATAACCTTATACAATACAGTCAGTTAATGTGACACGATTCTATTAAGATTTTTTTAATCATACATAATTTTAGATATAATATTATGATTGAAATTTTTTTTAAAAATTTTTTATTTATTTTAGGTGGTGGAGTTTGTCAAAGTGTAACTGGTTCTCAACTATTATCAAATTGTTCACTTATTTTTACACCAACTGTTACACAAGTATATTATGCAGCAGCAATTATGGTTGAAGATTTCTATCCAAATACAGGTACAACAACTCCACTCAGTTCAACACCTGTTCAATTTCTTATTCATACTTATAATTCACCAACTAGTTGTTCAACTTTACCAACAATAACTGGTCCTTATTCTGATCAAACATGTCTTGATGTTACAGTAAATGTACCATTTAGTTTTACATTAACTGCACAAATTGGTTGTTCTGGAACAACAATAACTGATTTTATGACTGTATCACCACTTGGAATGATCAAATCATCAAATATTATAACTGTTAGTTCTACAGTTTATTCAGTTAGTTTTAACTGGATACCATCATCACTTCAAGTTGGACCACATATTTTTTGTGTAGCTGCCATTGGCACATATAATATTCAATCAAAACAAATTTGTTTAAAATTTATAGTTAATTTAGCAGCTGGTTCTATAAGTTGTCCACCAACAACGACAACAATTACAACGATTGCTGCAACAGAAAGTACTACATCAACAACAACAACAGGTATTAAATCAAAGAAAAAAGCACTTAAATATTTGTTTGTATTTTAATAAACTATTGAATTAGGAAATCTTATTTCATTATTCAAAACTTATTGAATGAAATAAATAAGCATAGTGTTATATTGTTCTAGGTCAAGATGATTCTTTACGATATGTTTTTCTTGCTATTGGTATTATTGTTGGTTTCGGATGTGCTATGATTGCTATGTGGGCGATTCATTATTTTCTAAATCGGTAAGGATTAAAAGTTATTTGAAATAACAAAGAATCAGTAAATTTACAAATTTTAACAGAAACTTTCTTATAGATTGATGATTTCATGAAATAATTTCTTGAACACTAAAAGTTCTTATATTTTTTGTATTATTTGTATAAATATATATTTTTTTAGACAAGTATGCTGTTTAAAACCAAAAGACAACTATCGACCACAATCACCATTTAATACATCATATATGACGAATAGTCGACAAGCATTCACTTAATTGGATTTTTGTTTCTACATCGTTTTTTTTTAATTTCAAATAAAACAGTTTAACCCTTTATACCCTGGAACATCGATCAGGTGCACTACCTTTTGTACAAGATAATTTGATAAGTACAGTGACCATTGAGACAGAGCAGATAATTGAACAACTTTAAAAGCCCTATTTCTTTTCTTGTTTATGACAATGATAATTAGGCAAATGTGCCTTCTATTCCTTTTGATTAGACTCGAATCCAAAAAGAAAAGCGACGAATATAAAAAGTTATTCTTAAATAACACATGCATTTTTGACACAGATTTTTTTAAAATACACATTTTTCTTTAAGTAACTATATCATCAATAAAGATACTTAATCGATGATAAATATTTTTTTTTGACTACTACTCTGATAAGATTTACGAATAATATATTCATGGAATGCGTCATCTCTCTTCTGATTCAATAGTCGTTTCAGGATCCATCTTGTGTCTTATCATTTCTTATCTGTCAAGCCATTGTGATATTTGTGAAACGCATTTAGTTGAGTAGTAGACATTTTCGTCGATATAGATAACGCAATGCAGTCATACAACCTCTAGTACGTGTGAGTGAAAAACCGTTTTGTTCTTAAAATTTTATGATTTTGAAAGTCATGTATATCTCGAAGACAGAGCAACGAAACAAAATATTTCTTTTACCGATCGATAGCTCACAGAATTCCTTACCAATATTGTTTTGGGAGTTTTCAATCTCGTGCTTTCTGTATTTTCTGAAAAACTTTGTATAAATGGGTCAAAAATGACCCAAAAGGGTGAAAGGGTTGAGATACAATTTTTATTTTCACCAGATACCATTTTTCTACAACTATTTCATAATTAAATCTACCTGTATTTTGTCGTTCGCTCACGCTCACATGATGTCAATAATATCTGTAGTTATAATGGCGCACTTTCTTTTCAATTGTTGTGAAAACACAGATCGGTAAGAAAAAGAAATTGAATTATGTTCTCTTAAGAACGCATTTTTTAAGAATCTAATATATATATATTGACATTAATTGTATAACGCAAACAGCAAAAGCAAAATATAATAAAGTAATATTGTGAAATCTTTGTTGTTCTTTTCGTTCTCTCTACCATTGATAACGAATTTTTTTTTATTGTTTTCTTTTACGAACGTCATTTGTTTTTGTCAAGGCATGATATAAATGTTGTACATTACAAAAAAATCAAGAAGAGAACAAATTATAGTAGTAATAATAAAGGAATGGATTTCTCTTTATAAATAGAATTAATAATTTTTATTTGATGTCAATGATTGCAATCAACTAATAGTTTACTATAAAAATGAATGGACAAAAACCAAAACAAAAGATTTCTACGGGTTCAAAAAAGCCTACAACTCCAGCTAAAATACAATCCACTGTTTTAAAGAAACCTAAATCAAATCAATCAAATAATATTCAATCAAAACGAAGAATTGTTCAAAATTTTCTTCTAATCTGGTTAGATTCAAATATTGATGAATCTAACATTAATTGTCAAAATAATCTAAAGCAACTTCGTCGAATTGTTAATACAATTTATATTTTTACTAATGCTGATCAATGTGTTCATTTTCTCAATCAAATCAAGGATGAAAAAGTATTTATGATCATATCAGGATCATTAGGACAATCTATCATTCCTAATATTCATGAAAAATCTCAATTAGATGTCATCTATATCTTTTGTGATAATAAAGTTCGACATGAACAATGGGCCAACAAATGGACTAAAATTAAAGGTGTATATACGCATATAAAATTCATTTGTGAAGCTCTTCATAAAACCGTTAAACAATGCAATCAAGATTCCATTTCAGTCAGTTTCGTTTCTAACATAAACACAGCTAATCAAAATTTAGATCAATTGGAACCGTCATTTATGTATACTCAAATCTTTAAAGAAATTCTCATCGAACTAGAATATAGCGAACAATCTATCAAAGACTTAGTCAATTATTGTCGTGAACAGTACAGCGAAAATATCGAAGAGTTGAAAATTATTAATCAGTTTGAAAAGGAATATCATCCTGATTCATCTGTATGGTGGTACACTCGGGAATGCTTCACCTATCAAATGCTTAATCGAGCATTGCGTACATTGGAATCTGATATTATTATGAAAATGGGTTTCTTTATTCGTGATTTACATAATCAAATTGAAAAACTTCATTTACAACAATTTAGTGAACATCAAGAAACAATATTTATTGTATATCGTGGACAGAGTTTATCTAAACAAGACTTTGAAAAACTTGAAAAAACAAAGGGTGGTCTTATATCATTTAATAATTTCTTATCTACTAGTAAAATTCAAGACATTTCACTTGTTTTTGCAAAATATGCTTTATCAAAACATGAATCAATTGGTATTCTCTTTAAAATGATTATTAATCCATCAACACCATCAACTCCATTTGCACTTATCAGTAGTGTTAGTTATTTTGCAGCAGAACAGGAAATTCTTTTCTCAATGCATACTATATTTCGTATTGGTGAAATCAAAACAATTGAGAATAATAATCGACTTTATCAAGTAACACTAACATTAACTAGTGATAATGATCAACAATTACGAATTTTAACCGAACGAATACGAAATGATACATCACCTACTGTAAAAGGATGGTATCGAATTGGTGCATTACTTTTAAAACTAGGTCAATATGATAAAGCAGAACAAGTATACTTAGCTTTATTACAGCAAACATCTGATGATACAAAAAAAGCAGATATTTATCATCAACTTGGACATATTACGAATAGTCAAGGTTATTATGAAAAAGCAATATCATTTTATAAAAAAGCACTTGAAATGGATCAAAAATTTCTTTCTTCAAATCATTTATCATTAGCTAATACATATAATAATATTGGTGCAGTTTATGATAATATAAAAAATTATTTAAATGCACGTTTATATTATGAAAAAGCACTTGAAATCTATCAAAATAATCTTCCTCCAAATCATCCAGATTTAGCTACATCATATAACAACATTGGTCTTCTTTATTATAATATGGAAGATTATTCCAAAGCACTTTCATTTTATCAAAAAGCACTTGAAATTAAAGAAAAAACTCTTCCACCAAATGATCCTTTATTAGCTAATGCATATAACAATATTGCTTCAGCATATTATGAAATGAAAGATTATTCCAAAGTACTTTCATTTTACGAAAAAACACTTGAAATTGAAGAAAAAACACTTCCTTCTAATCATCCTGATTTAGCTACGACATATAACAATATTGGATGGGTATTTCGAAATATGAACAATTATTCAAAAGCTCTTTCATTTTATGAACGTGCACTTGATATAAAACAACATTTACTTTCACCTGATCATCCTAGTCTTCAAGATGTACGACAAAGTATTGAATTTGTTAAAAAGAAATTATCAACAACATGAATAAAATAAGTTTATGTATATATCAAAAATTTCATTAGACAATTACTTTAATTCCCACCAATGATATCTATCCTAAATAGATAGTTTATTGAATGTATTCGAAATTATATACACTGGTTTTTTCAATAATAGGTACTGAAGATTAGAAATAATAACTTTCTTTGCTAATTTCAGATTTCAAAATAAATTAATTTTTATTTTCTTTTATTCAATGACTATTTTATTATCAATAGAGTTATATGACACTATTATAAAAAAGTAAAAGTTTCTTGTATTATTTTTGATACTATACTTTAATAATTCATCATCTCTACTTTACGCATGCTTGAACTAATTTTTCCCGGTATTAATCCAGCGGAAAATTGATAAATGTCTATCTTAAATTTTAAAGTTCTATCTAAATTTAATCGAAACAAAATTCATTTAAATATATTTCTTTATATTTTTCATTAAATAATTTATTTCTTCTATTACTTTAATATTTATAATAATAATAAAATGACAGAGTGTTTTTTTGTTTATATTTCTTGTATAAAAAGCAAAATTTGACAAAAATCATTTCGAAATACAATTTTCATTTTTCTCAAAAACGTTAATATACACATAAACATACACATACATAAAAAGCCACAACACCAGATTTCATTTATATTAGGCGTATTACTTACGCCATACACTCGGCAATAAAATAGAAAAACAAAAACAAAAGAAAAAAAAAAATTCACAAACAAAACAAATATTTCCATTCAAGGAAGAACGACCTTCTTCAAATATGCATTGACAATAGTTTAATACATTTCATTATATTTCTCATTTTTTTTTATTATTTGCAACTGTTTTTGATACCCATTCAAGGCCTTCCTAAAATAAATAATTAATCTCAAAAAAAAACATCTCAAACAAATAAAATGTTTTCTTTACTTTAACACCTTCTTTTGTATGTGCTGAACAACCTTGTATCTGCCAAGCACGATCACGTATTTGATGTAATGATAAACCATCAGTTATATCAGATGCTTTCGCAGCATTTAATAAATCTTGTTTATTAGCAAAAATTAATAAAGGTACATTATGTAATTTTTCTTCTTCTAATAATTCAGCCAATTCCTACAAAAATTTTCTAATAAAAATAAAATCTCAAATATATTACATATACATACTTGATTTGTCTCATCAAAACGTTTTCGATCAGAACTATCAATAACATAGATCTACATATAAACAAAATTAGAAACAAAAGAATTATTTATTTGACTAAACTTACTAAAACATCAGTATTTTCAAAATAATTACGCCAATATGGTCGTATTTTACGTTGACCACCTAAGAAAGGATTTAATAGAAAAATAACAAATATATATTCAATAAAATATTTTTACCAATATCCCAAACATTTAGTTTAAAACCATTTGATTGCACACTTTTAATATTAAAACCTTGTGTAGGTGTTATATGTGAAATATCTTCCGAAGCAAGAACTTTAAGTAATGTTGTCTAAAATAATTCTTAGTTTTCTTTTCATATATATATATATATTTCACAAATTCTTACTTTTCCAGCATTATCAAGACCTAAAAGTAATATACGAAGTTCATCTTGTGGTGCTGAACGAAATTTTCTTAATAAATCAAGTAATCCCTAAATAAAAAGAAAAAAAACAATATTAACAATCTTTTTTTATTGTATTTTATTGTTACCATAATGAGTGTATAATTAATAATAACTAATAATTTGAAATGTAATATGAGAACAGATGACAAGCTAGATAAGAAAAAAAAAAAAAGGAAAATATCGAATCAAAATAGAATAAGCTGCTGAATTGTTATTAGACACAACATTTTAAAGAATCACAGGTGAGGAAGAAAAAAAGGAAGAACAACAATTTTTCCGAGAACGGAAGGAAGAAAAATGATAATGGCATCATGTTATCATAAAAATTTCATAATAGGTAGTGTTTCGATGGAACCTCTAATGTTGTTATGCATTAATTAATAATAATATAATAAAATATATGTGAATAGAATATTAATCATTAATAGTTTTAAATTTATTTTACTTTTAACAGGATATTTTCATAATGTATACGATCAGATACGAACGACATCTGTTCAACTTGAAATTCTTTTAATATATTTCATTCAAAGAATATAATTTAGCGCTTTTATTCATACATTTCATTATTAACTATTTACATCATCATATGACTTCATCTACTCAGAAAAATGAGGATATTTCTCAATCATTATTTTCGTTAGATAATATTTCAACTCAATCGAATATTAAATCTTCTAGTAATGAAGATTTTTTTCAAAATAATAAACATTCATGTCTCTCTCTCAATTGGACTATTGGTATGAATACCAATGTATCACTACTTAATCTATCTATTAGTGGAAGAACTCGATATTTTTATGCTGCAGGAAATGTTGGAATTATAGGAACAGGAAGTGGAAAAACACAAATTCTTTTACAAGGTCATCGTTCTAATATCGTAAGTGCAGCAGTTTCACATGATAAACAATGGTTAATAACAGCTGAATCAATACCAGAAATATTTGTAATTATTTGGAATACTTATACATCAAAACCTGTTAAATATTTGACAAATATACATGAAACAGGTTTAATTCGTGTATATATATCACATGATGGTAAATTAATTGGTATATTAACTGAAATACCTGATCAAAAAATAATTCTTTGGCGTTGGTCTAATAATGATGTTAATCCAATTGTATTATCAGTAGTTCCAAATATTTGTGAACGTCAATCATGGTTTACAATGATTGAAGATCGATCATATTTTTGTAGTATTGGAATGGATTCTGTTATATTTTATAGTATATCAATATATATATATATATATGTGAAACTAATTTAATCTTTTAAATGATTTGGATTTTTAGTTCCTAATAAAGATTCTGATCGTGTTAAATTAGAAGTCCATCGTGATATTCAGAGAAAACTTGGTCAAAGAATTAGTCAAATTATTTTTTGCTATATGATTCCAGGCAAACGTGATACAGTAGTTATCACATCAAATGGTAAGAGATAAAAATCCATTACAGATATGATTTTCGTATCTATTGTCCATTTCAAAATAGAATAGACTTGATTGTGTTTTTGAATAACTCGGTAATAATGATACCTATCATGCTCAAGTTTTCACTATGAGAAAGAGGATAAATAAAGATAGAAAAATCAAAATACTTTGTAAGATCAGAATTCCATAATTTGAGTTTGTGTTAAATATCCAAGAAAGACTCTATAGTTCAGTAAAATGGTCATTATTTAAATTGAAAATACACCTAATCAAAGAAATTAAACAGTGTTTTCTCAAGAAACTATTACGATTTCTTAGAAAGATTGTGAAGTATTTTCATTTTCAGGTAGACTTTCATTTTTACCCATTCTCCTTCTAATTGTGGAGATACGAGCTCGATAACTATCAATATTGTTCAATTACTCAATAAACAATTGAGTCTATTTTATTTTCAAATGGTTAATAGGTAAAGCCGTGTTCTTCGAAGTCAAATATGCAAATACTACATCATCTTTTGGACAACGACAGCAAACAATGGGTACATCGACTACAATAGGACATAACAGTATATCAACGGATCCTTCATCAATTAGTTTATCTCTTGATTCATCAAATCATTCTTCTCCTTCTAATGAACAACAAATCTATTTGTCTGAAATAACAATAATAAAACGCTTGCATGATTTACAACGTGATATAACATGTATTGAATGGTTTAATGATTATATTATTATTGGAACAGCTCAATCACAAATAGCTGTTTTTGATTATAATTTACATTTTATTAAACAATATCCATCATTAAATATTGGTGCGATTATCAATATTAGTATTGGTGAAATTAATGAAAATGAAGAAGAAAAGTTAACAAATAAATTATGGACTGATAGACTTGATAATAAAAACGAATCTTTTGAACTTAATGAAGTGATTTGTCAATCAAATCATGTATGTAATTTATATATATTTAGTTTTATTCTTATACACCTGATAAACTATATATTTTAAAGGCAATTGTTGTTACACAACGAAATTTCTCTCTAAGTATATCTTAATTGTATGAATAAATAGTAAATAAGATTGAATTCGTTTTAGTCAAAATCGTTCAAACAGTTCCTATGGGTCAAATTACTGATATTTGTATGAGTTCAATATTACCTGTTCTTTATATAGGCACATCAATAGGACATCTTTATGCTTGGCATGGTGAAGGTATTCATATAAATGTAGAAACGCTAATTCATTTTTTTTTTAGGACGTTCTTTATTTTTTGACAAACCTATATCGACTTCGACCAGTATTGGAATATCAAAATTAGCTATTAATAAAAAATGTTCGCATTTAGCCATTGGTTTAGAAAATGGTCTAATTTGGCTCTATGATGGTACGATAATCATAAATTCATAGGCAGTTGGGAAGTATGTTTTTGGGGAAAGCAAGTAATGAATATTTCTCATTTAACTTAAATATGAAAATAAAGAAAAAAAAAAAAGAGAAACTTTTTTTTAAAACAATCCTTTATTCACAGCTGTTACATTTAATCCAATTAATAATCGTCCATTATATAATTCTCAATCATCTATAACATTTCTTCAATTTTCTCCCAATACAATTTTTCTAACTGCTGTTAGTCGTGACACAGTAAATTCATAAAACAGTTATTAATAAATATCTACTTTTTCTCAAAGGAAATTACACTTTATGTTCAAGATGAACAAAAACCTCATATATACCATAATCATGGACATTGCATAACTCATTTTGGTAATATTACTGCAATTTTATTCACTGAAGAACGAAATACGAAAAAACAACAATTATTTTCATGTGATAATCATGGTGATCTTATTGAATATTCTATTGATCATCAACGACAATATCCATTTCAAATACAATCTCGTATAAATCTTATTGAATATCCATCTTATATAACTTCAATAGTTTCCTATTCTATTGATACAAAAACTGATTATTTATTATGTTCAATTAATAATGGACGAATAAAATTATTTGATATTATTTCAAAAAAATGTCGACATACTGTTCAAGCAATTCATTCTTCATTTCAACAAGTATATAAAAATATTTTAAAAATTAAGTAATATTTTTCTTAGGTAAAAATTTGGTCAATCGATTGTGAAAATATTCTTGATACATCTTATCTTGTTTTTCATATGTTAGATACAATTGGTGTAATGAAATTACCTGGAACAGGTCATCCAAATGAATATGATATGATTTTAGCTCATCCAAATGGTGTTCGATCAATTGATGTTATATCTGATCATAATCTTTTTATTTCTTGTAGTGAAAAAGATAGTTATATATTTATATGGAAATTTGATTTAAATTCTATGGAAAAACGTTTAGAAAATAAAATAATTGAATCGAATATATACATGAAACAACTTGAATCATTATTTTATTATATTCAATTACAAGATCCAAGTAATTTAACAATTGATAAAAGAATTTCTTTGCCTTTAATTATTGATTTTATTCGTGCACTTGGGATTTATATATCTGAACGTCAAATTCATGAATTATATGATGAAGAATGTTTTAAAAAAAATATTCTTGATCCGCATATGATAAAAATTGATTTTTATGAAACAATTAGAATTTATTACAATCATTTTGCTAATAATACTATTCAAATATCGATTAATGATATTCTTAAATCTGTTTTTAATGAATGTAAGTCATCAATAACTTCAAAAATTAATACTCATACACTTGTACAAACTCTTGTAAGTGTTAATTATTGTTTACTATAATATATCTCGTTGTATACTATTATAGATGACAGATGGTGAGAAAATGACTCTAGGTTGGTATTGATTAACTCATTTAAAATTGTATGAATACAAAATAGATTTGATTGGTTTTGTTTTCTCTTTTAGAAGAACTTCATGAAGCTTTTCGAGCTCTTGGTATTTTTAATGAGCAAATGAATACGTTCGATATTTTACCGAATGAATTTGATCTTCATAAATTCATTAATTTTTTTTCACCGAACATAAAAAATGATGTTCTATCTCATTCGATTTCTTCTACAGATAAATCTTTGAAAGATTGAAATAGTTCGTATAAATAAATAGAAAAAAAATAAAGTTTGTAAAGCAATGTTTGACTATCATCTGGGATCAAACGTCCATGATTGGGAGAAAAATATTATCTATATCGATAAAAAATGAAGATGTCATCGTGCAGTAACATTACATATAAAGACGTAAGAGAATGGAAAGAGAATGAGAGACTATCATCGAATGACTCATAATCATTATATGACAAAGTCAAAGATATATGAATATAGAATTTGATAATTAAGGATAAGAATATTTCAAGATTAGGAAAGATAGGACAAAATAAATTTCAATTCTTTGTTAACTTTTCATATAAAATATTATCAATTAGTTTCTATAACTCACGTAATTTATCTTAATTTGAAGTTAAGTAACATAGAAATTTGTTTGATATTTTTAAAATTCTATTTATAAACTGTCACCATAGCGTTGCTATTGTATACAAGTAATTAATATTAATTTTATCAAAAAAAAATTCTTTAACTTATTTTTCTCTTATGAAATTACATAATTTCAAAGTATTATACTCAAATATATAGACAAAAACAATAATACAAATTTTATTATGAAACTAATATGATAGATAATTATCTTCATCAATCAAATGATGAAATTGAATATTATAAAGTAGTGATATTTAAATCAAATATGGATTCAATACCTTCATATTCACTTCCATCTGGATATTCAATTCAATTATATAATCTAAATTTGAATGATGATCAAAAATGAATAGAAATTAATATAGCTGCAGGAGAATTTTAATCTCTTCAACAAGGTTATGAATGTTTTATAAAAAAATATTTCAAATAATAAATGTAATTATTTATTATCTGAACGATTATATTTTTTAATTAATCTAGAAGGAAACCATATTGACACATCAATAGCTGGAACAAGTAAAAGGAAAGATTAATGTTAAAAGTATTCTGTTCTGTGAATCAGTACTCATTGTACAGTATTTAAACATGAAAAAATTTTGAACAATATGAGAGACCTTATCTGGTTAATTATTGATTTGAAACTGTTCTATAGTGACATCTTGTAGTCTCTATTCAAAAATCATTCATATATAATTTATTACCAATAAAATTTTCTAAAAATAAAGTTTCTCTAAGATTGAACAAGTATCAGTATCCGAATTTTTGAAACAGTCGAAAAGCTTTTTATTTTATTAAATAATTTTTTTTTTCTAGAATATTAACTTTTCTCAAGTTACTATTTCTACTATTTTTGTTCAATTGAAATCAACTTTTTTTCAACTATAATAAAATAACAATTGAGATGATATTTCGAGGTCAATATGTTTTTATTCTTTCTCCTTGCTTGTCTTTTGTATATAAACTCGATTTTTTTGTTTATTATTCTTGCAAATATGTTTGCCATCTATCAATGTAACGCAACATCCGGCGTAAATAAAAAAAAATGAGATTATGTTCGACGAAGGTCAAGGTTTGCAGTCGGGACAACATAGATTATTATTCTGAGTTCGAGCTCATTTTTCATTCTTCACTTTCTTTCTTAATATATATATATATATATTCAACAAAAGAGCAAGGATGTGTCAAATCACTTGCTTAGTTTTTTTGTCAACAAGAGATGGATATCAATTTTCAATTTTTTTTTACTCTGATCTTTGTATATTTATCATATATAGATATATTTTTTGATTAATATCTAGCCAAAAAAAAAAGAGAAAGTGAGAGAAAGAATCCAAGGGAATTGTACACATTCAATGTCAAATATTAAATCTCGTTATATAAAGAGCACACACGCAATATGAGCATTTGTTCGAACAAGAAGAAAAAAAAGAACATAGAGCATATTATCATTATATTTGCGTTCTCTTTTATTCTCACATATTATATATGGAGTATATGAAGAGAAAAAGAAACGGCAAAAGCATTGTATTTTGTTCAATTATCGTTTTAGATCGTTTGGTCACCTGAACTGATCGATGATCAAATCGATGTGTTAAAAAAAATAATCGGTAAATAATTTCATTTGACTTTTTCTTTTTTTTTTTCTCCTTGTCATGATCTTTTAAAGATAAAATTAAATAAGACCTCGTCTGCTCTTAATATAATCAATGACGTCATTAAACTCCTACGCTACATAGTCGATTAATCATAAAATGAAAAAAAAACATATGACTAATTATTATGTAAAATATGTAATTGTTCATCGGAGTGATGAATCAGTGAATACTTATTATATGTATTAAAATAAAGGTAAAAGAAGTACGACGTACGAAATTTTATTTACTACTATTAAAGAATAGAAAGAAGGTGCAGCAGCTGCTACAAAAAAAAAAGAAACCGTTACTTTATTCTTTTTTTTTCTTCTCCCTACCCTCTCTCTACGTTTATCATCATCGCCTCTGACTTTTTCCTCTTGTACACACGCGCACAAAACGTATTACTAAAACGAAAAAAAAAATCGAAAGTGTGACACTGCAAACTGAGCACATCTAGATTAAATTGTATGTATACGTGAAGACATAAAAACTATTATAGAAGGAAAAAATAACAATCCTGTAAATGCAAATAAAATCTAATGGCAGAAGCGTATAAATCACGTGTGCAACAATTTTTACAAGATGGTTTTAAATCAACAAAAAACTATTTATCTGAACATGTTGATGCACGTTCGTTAGTTGAACAAGCACAACGTAATGTACGAGAATTAGCTCGAAAAGCTGAACAACGAATAAACGAAGCTACAGGTCGAAAAGAACCACAGGATGTAAGTGTTTGGTTAAGATTTTTTTCTGTCATCATAAAAGAATAAATATAATTTTGTAATAAAATCATTTTTTCAAAAAGAAAAATAGCACGTATTTTCTATTTTAGAAAGCTATGGGAAACTGCATCTATGCTGACCGTCCAACATCATCCAAATTGTCGAAAAGTCAAGAACTTGATACCACATCAAATCAAAATGATTTACGTTTATCAAAACCAAGTCCATCATCTCCATCAGTATTAATACCAATTGTTATTCAACAACCAGTTATTTCACCATCAAATTCACCAATGCCAACACCAGTTATAGGAAATCGTCGTAAATTAAATGTAAATAATAATACAATAAGAACTCCATCATCATCAGGTGTTTCAAGTGCATCATCATCAACAACTTCAGCAATTAATTCAAAATCATTTAATGATAATAATCGTTTTCAATATGTCGCTATATTTGATTATGATGCACGAACAAAAGATGATTTAACAATAAGAAAAAGTGATTTACTTGAAATAACAAATAGAAAAAGTAGTGCTTGGTGGAAAGCAAAAAATGAAAATGGACAAGAAGGTTGGATTCCATCAAATCATGTTGCTAGACGAGATAGTTTAGAATCTGAAGCGTATGTTTTTTTTTATAAATTTTTATATAAGAAGAAAAATAATTCGAATTATTTTTATAATTATTAGATGGTATTTTAAATCTATACGTCGAATTGATGCTGAAAAACAACTTATGTCGGATGTTAATGATCATGGAAGTTTTCTTGTATGATAATCAATCATTAATAATAATTATTTGTTAATTTTTTTCTTCTTCTTTAGATTAGAGATAGTGAAACACGACGAACTGATTTTTCTTTATCAGGTAAATTGAATAAAAAAAAAATTTGCTATTAAATTATGAATATTATTTATTTTTCTTTATTAGTTCGAGATCATGATTCAATAAAACATTATCGAATAAGACAAACAGAAGATGGTGGATTTTATATAGCACGTCGAATAACATTTAATTCTTTATTTGAACTTGTTGCTCATTATTCTAAAACATCTGATGGTTTATGTGTTAATTTAAGAAGACCTTGTGTACATGTAAATTTTTTAAATTTTATTTTTAATAATAAGAGAAAAAAAATATATATAAATTTTAATTAGATTGTTAAACCTGAACCAGATGGTTTATCACATAATCTTGTTGATCAATGGGAAATTGATCGTCACGATTTAAAATTAACTCGACGTCTTGGTAATGGACAATTTGGTGATGTTTGGGAAGGTCTATGGAATAATCGTATGCCTGTTGCAATTAAAACACTTAAACCAGGTAAAATTTTATTATAGTTTTGTTTAATATATAAAATAAATAAATATTAATTTTTCGTTTTTATTATAGGTTCAATGAATCCAACAGACTTTTTAGCTGAAGCTTCAATAATGAAAAAACTTAAACATCCAAATTTAATTCAATTATATGCTGTATGTACTATTAAAGAACCGATTTATATTGTTACAGAATTAATGCGAAATGGTAGTCTTCTTGATTATTTACAAAGTAAAAAAAGTTTTTTTTTTGAATAGCTTCTAGTTTTTTATTGTTGGAATTTAGGTCCTCGTGGTCGAAACCTTAAAATGTTAGTATTAATTTATATAGCAACACAAATTGCACGTGGAATGGCTTATTTAGAACAACAAAATTATATTCATCGAGGTAAATTATTCTTTAATTGATTAAAATATTTGAATTATTTAATATAGATCTTGCTGCTCGAAACGTCCTTGTTGGAGAAAATAATACAGTTAAAATAGCTGATTTTGGTTTAGCAAGAATTATTAAGGTTTGCATTAAAAAAATTCTATTTTTTTCTTTTGTTTTATTCATTCTTTATATGAAAAATAAGTATAAATTGTTTAATTTTAGGAATATGCTGGAGGTATGTATGAAGCAAAAGAAGGTACAAAATTTCCAATAAAATGGACTGCACCTGAAGCTGCACTTTACAATCGATTTACAATCAAAAGTGATGTAAATATAAATTCTTAAGTTTTCCTTTTATTTCTAGATATTTATTTAGGTTTGGTCCTATGGAATTTTATTAACAGAATTAGTTACATATGGTCGTACACCATATCCAGGTATGACTAATGCTGAAGTGTTACGACAAGTCGATCAAGGTTATCGTTTACCACGACCACCGGATTGTCCATCATCACTTTATTCGATAATGCGTGAATGTTGGCATTCTCAACCAGAAAATCGTCCATCATTTAGTGCTTTACAATATCGTCTTGAAAAAGAATATACAGGCGAAAATCCTGAATTTAGCAATTAGTATGCATTGCTCTTTTCAATTATCGTTTATTTATGCGTGATATATCTCTATTTTTTCTTATTGATATATAATTCTCTTGCACTTTTTTTATTCTAAATTATGTATTTAGGTGCTATTTTATAAAAAAAAAACAAAAGAAAAAGAAATAGGCAGAAAAAAATACAAGAGAAAAGTATTTGGTCAAGTATCACAGGCAATCGTTTTTGTATTTGAGAGTTTGTCCGTTTTGTTTTTTGTATTTGTTGTTTTTTTTAATGTTTATATCAGGGATGTGCATAATTGATTGTTGTTTTTTTAAAAAAAAAAGCCATCTATGTGCCTTATATCAATTGTAAATATTTATTTAAAAGAAAAAAAATATTTAATTATTAATATTGATTTGTTTCTAGAAGAATTTTAAATTTGAATGATTCAAATAAACATCATTTGAGCTTATTGAAAGATTAGAATTTAAATGAAATTGTTAGAAGATTTTTTTCTTTTATTGGTTCATTCTGTGCTTGGTATAAATTTGTTATTATCATATTTGAATATTGAACTGGAATCACTAAATTTAATGTGTAAAAATTATTAATAAGATAATTTTAGAATAGAATTAGGTCTTTATTCTAGTATTCGTGAAATTTGGAGATTCAAATAGATCTGTAAAATCTTCATTGTAAATTTATTAAAGTATTTGTATTTAGTACGATATATTTTATTCTCACAATTATAAATTATGTTATTTGTTAAGATGCAACGACTGCTCGTAATATGGTCCTTACAGATAAGATCTGTTGATTGGAGATAAAAATCTGATTTAAAGTATTTATTTATAGTTTAATCTGTACTGTTGTTAGATGAACACGCGATGTCACTGATGAATTAAATACAATAGCTAGTAGAGGATTTATCAATCTACTATAGTGCTCGACAATAAGTTTAAAAGGTACTTTTCGAGGTAGTTGTTATAGCTTAGGAATATTTGCACTATATGCATTGCTTACTTCTAAAGAATACTGTGAAAGGTATATGTAAACTTTGTGTTTTTCTTACAATACGATAAACAATAATTTATAGATTACTGATTTCTTGTGTAAGCAAAAAGGTTAATTCTTGTCAATACTTATCATCGTTAAATGAAACAGACATTGCTCGGTTGGATGCATAAAAGAATAAATGGTAGTGTAGTTAATGTAGCAAATCAAAAACAAGACTAATAGTCATAGAACATATATTGTTTATTATTATTATTTATTTTTGTCAAATAATATTATCTATAGCTAAATAAGATTTGTATCAAATATGTTATAATTCATATGGGTTATTTAGTAAATATTTTCGAGTATTTCGATGACTGATACGAAAATTTATTTATTAAAGTATTTGAAGAGTTTTTTTATTCTGAGTTTTATTCCAATTGTTTATAGTTATAATAACGGATAGAAAGCTTATACTAAAACATTCTCATGAAAAAATTAGAAATAATTTTAATTTATTATTAGTATGGATGTGCGATGGTGAAATATTTTGATAGAAATGAATTGATTTAAAATGTAAAGAAAGAAAATTTTATTATAAATCATGTAAATCAAAGTTTTCTCAATCTTTCTCAACAGTATATAAAAATTCATAATGAATAACCATATGTTCTATTTTTCTTTTATTTATTAAATACGATCGATTTTACAAATATGAAAAGATAGATCTAATTTTTTTTTCTATTGCAACAAATATATTGATAATACATGTTACTCATATGATCATCTCGAATAGTTTCAATGGTTTATACATTATATTAATTAATCTAATTTTGAATTTATCACATAGTTTAGAATATTTTAAATACTAAAATCTTATTCTTAATCATAATCTATCACTTCTCAATCACGAATATAAATTTTAAAATAATAATTATATTTAAATACTCATTCATATATGTTTTTCTTTCAATTGAAATTATATAACTTTTTATATTAAACTGAAAAATATTAATATTTTTAAGTATAAGTAGGCAATTTATTGTATCGAAAAAGAAAAGTTCATATCGTTCAACAAATAACGAATCAAATAGTGCAAATAGAACATAATCTACATAAAATATCTTTCTTTCTCTCTCCCTCTCTCTCTGTCGCTTTCTAAGTGTAACAAAACAAGTCGTTTAATTAATTAAAATATGTAGCAATGAACAATTAAAATTAACAAAAGAGAAAAAAAGAATATTTTTTTCGACACAGCAAAAAATATTAAGAAGAAAAAAAAAGAAGAAATAAAATGAGAAAAAGAAGAAATAAAAGAAAATTTAAATTAAGAACATTATGTATGGCAAAATAACACTGTTCGACGTAAACACACTACGTTATTCTTAATTAAATCATAAAACCAAAAAGAAAATAAATGAAACGATAGACATTATACAGCACAATCTTGTCTAAATTATGAAAACTCACGGATACAGCCAGAACTAAATGCAGCTGATTAATAGACAAAGACAAAGAACGAGATGACTAGGAGTCAGAGGAAAAGGAAATGTATGTATGTATGTATATGTTGGCAGATGGTCATAATCTTTTATTTTATATTATTGTGTAATCTTAATTTGACGATTGAATGCAGGTACACGATCATGTGGTATAGGTACTTCAACAGTAAGTGTTGAATCTTCACTCATTTTAGCTCGTAATTTATCAACATCAACCCAATCCGGTAGTACATATTCACGCATATATTCACGATTGATTTGTCTACCAGGTGCATTATCAACATGAACTGCTTGAACTAAAAATAAATATTTATTTTTTATTTAAAATAAAAAAAAAACAAATAAGATAAAATTTACTTTTTAATACATTATCATTAACTTTAACACTAACATCATCGGGTTTATAACCACTTAAATCATATGTAAGTTTAAGTTGTTGATCTCCAACTGAATATGATTCATTTGCACCAATATTTGTTGGTAAATTAATATGTTGTGATTGATATGTTGGTGTTAATGGTGGTCGATAATCACGTACAGGAATTTGTATTGTAAGAATACCCTCAGCATTTAATGTATTTGTTAAACCTTTAGCTTCAGCTCCATCAGGTAAACCTTATAAAAGAAATTTTTATATAAAAATAAAAAAAAAAAAATAGAAATTAGTTTACCGATTTCACGTCGAAATTCATGATGTGTAGAACCACGTCCATCACGTTCTTGGCTAAGTGCAGTTACTTTTAACATTGTATCATTAACTTGTATAGCTATATCTTCAGGTAAAAATTGTTTTAAATCAAATTTATATGTTACATATTTAACATCATCATTTCGTTCA